>JAVIWB010002157.1:0-294631 GCA_031893035.1 Dermolepida albohirtum
CACTGGCATGCCTATATTAGTCTATAATGTTCTTTAAATTGCTGTGAACCTAAAAATGATTATTCAATTTATTTTGTTAAAATTTGAGTATATTATTATCGCTACCTATCAGATATAAACTCAGTTACGGAGTAAAAAACATAAGTCAAAAATATATCATCTAATATAAAACATCATTATAAAATATAATATATATATGTAATACATTGTTCTAGGAAAGGGTAAACGAAATATCAGAAAAAAATTGCAATTTCTCTAGAATTCATTAATATTATTTAGGCGTAGCGTAAATATAAAATTAATTAATTTATGAAATACGCTTTTAGAACGTAATGAAATAAATCTCAAGAAAACAAATATATAAATAAATATATTATAAATTCGTGGCGCCATCTCTGATAAAGTGTCCAAACTGCCGTCTTTACCTTCAATGGAAAAATATTTAGGGTTTGAAGCTAGAGTTTAGTGTACGGTTAGTTTGTAAAATACATATTAGATGGCAGTACAAATAAGTTAAATTATTTATTCAATTAAAAACATTAAATTTATTTATTAGATAATAATTTATAAGTGCTAGTGAAAAAAAGTACAATTATGATCTCTAATATATTTTTAAAGTATAGTAATAAATAATTTTATTGTAGCAAGTCAGTGTTTGAATTTTTTTGTTATTCTGGAGGAAATTATAATGGGTTTTAAACTAAGATTGAGACTGCTCAAAGTTTGCACAGTGACTATTAGCTGGAGCAATCACAGTTTAAACTATTTTGTAAACTGTAAAGATTTGAGTTTATTGTTATATTGTGAAGAAAATCAAATAAATAAATTATTTCAAACGTGTTACACCATCTCTGATAAATGTATTTCAAAAATTTCTGGATCTATGGGATTCAAAATTTTTTCATTAATATGTATGTGCATTTTCCTCAAAAAATTGACATGAAACTTTAATTTTTAGCATACTTAAAGAGATTATAAATTGCATAAACAAAACACAAATGCATTTTATTTTTACAATATAGTTTTGACTCTAAAATATTGTTAATTAATATATTATTGCAGACGATTCTCCGAAGAAACAACAAGCGTTTGTTCTATATTTATCAACACAAAACTTGACTGCATGCAGAACAGAAAAATAAAGTAATTGAGATATACAGTGGAATTGGATACTAGAAAGAAAATACATTTAGAAAACAAGAACTTTAAGAAAAGCCAAATGTAAAGGTAGAATACCACGTAGAAAACCTTTTATTAGTGACATTAATAGTTACTATATATATTCTATGCTTTACAATAGGTATAATATGATCTATGGACAGTGTAAGTATTCCATTCAAGATTGTTTAGAAGAGATTTAAGATGAATTTCCCAGTCTTGCTTGGCATTTTAATATTTTTCTGCATGTACTCAATAGAATTATCCTAGCTTTTTGACAAACTGGTAGTTTTGGATGACCAAAAGGATGTGAGCGATCAAAATTCTAAACAGAAGAAGAGATTTATAATGTTAGACAAATGACTTAATGTCCCAAAATCATCAATATGTATTCTCATTCTACACACTGAATTATCACTTGGTTCTTGTAATACAATTTTAAAAGGATTATTTGTTATTACATTTTATTGTTATTTCCATATTGTGCTACAAGAAATCATTAATATTGATTATCCATAATAAGTGATATTTTGCAAATGGTTTTCAAATAATATTAATAATGTACACCTAGATAAAACTTTCTTTTAAGACAGAGACAGGTTTAAAGTTAGTAGTTACGTTTAACTCATAAGACATGAGAATGTGAAAGCCCAATAATTTGTACGTTAGTGCACCTCAACTAGATTACTGGTCTAATTATTTTAATGGCACGTTGACTGCAGAAAGATGTCGACAAGAAATGTTTTTGGGTTCTTTAATCGGCTTCATAATGAACTAGATTTGAGTTATTTTCAACAAGGTGGTGAGTATGCACAGCAGCTAAAACAATAAATATATTACATGTGTTTGCAAATTAGTTAAGTAGTTTGAACAGCAAACATGAATTTCTTCCAATTTTCTTCACATAGGATGAGCAAAATACGAATAGGGTTTTGCAATTTCATTCAGAGTAATGTAACTCATAAAGGAATGTAGGCTTACCAAGAATCCTTTAAAATATAGAAACATTAATTTTACATTTACAAATTAATTATTCGTACCCTATAAAATCATTACTTGATTTATTTTGATAATTAATACAGCATTTTAGTAAAATTTCAAGTGATGTTACAATTATTTGTAAATCGAAATATCTCCTAATAAACTAATATTTGTGTGTGAGATAATCTATAAAATTGTTTTAAATAAATGTATTATTCTATGTCAATCCATCTCGAGAACTATTTAAAATTTCATGAAATACTCCGATTTTTTTGAAAGCGCATTGCTTTGTACTAATTGTCTTGTTTTATATAATTCAAATTTAGTTTACTCGTTTGTCATATTTATTCAATAAATTATTATTTCCAGATTAATTGTTTTTTTATATTAGTTTTAATATCATTTAATTTATAAATTTGATTAAAAATTTTGAACTGTTGCGTCATCTATAGTTAAAGTTCCTAAATAACGGTAAAATAAAGTCGGTGTATGTAATATTAATGGTTTCTGTAAATACATATGAAGTATATATAGAAATTTATAAATTATTAAAAATAGATTGATTTATTTTAGAAATATCCGTATAGATGGCGCAAAACTTGAAGTGCGATTATTTGAACGAATAAATGAATTATATAAAATATTGTTAGTAGATGTTGCAATTAAAACAGAAACTTATATAAAATAAATATCTTCAAAAATCTTCGTACATGTTTATAAAATGTTAAAATATGCTGTTACAGTACGCATTAATATGCCACCATTAAATTAAATAGAAACGATAAATAATAAACTTTGGAAATATTCTTATTTTGAAAAATGTGTTCTATTATCTTAGAAACTTAGAACAATATCTACATACATCTATAAATAAAGGGCTATTATAAAGATCAACGAAAGAAAAGTGAAACCATTGCAATGAAATCGCCTTGGAAAAATAGAAATAAAAATGTTAATGGATAAAATTAGAATGCATCATATAGACAAAGCTTGAAAGTTCAATCAATAGCAGGCATAATAGAAGAGGGAGATATGAGATGGTGCGCCCACGTGAAGAGAAAATTTGAAGACCAATGGAAAACAATCTAACTCTAATAATTCCCTTACACCTTAAGGATAGGTAGGTGTACTTAATTAGGCATGTATTGTATAAGTAATAAATTATTATTTTTTATAATAACCTAAATATTTACAATTAAATATTTTTCCAAATTCTGTAGAATAAACTATCTTTATTTTGCCAATATGAACAACTATGTAAATAAAAAAAAACTGTGTTTAACATTGACAGGTTTACACACTTAGAACAATTAAAAAATATTCTATATAGAGTAGTTTCAGTTTATACAAAGGGTACTAGGAAAGTTTTGCAATATGACGCAACAATGAATCGTAGGAAGCTGCTTGTTGCTGCATGTTCAGACATGTTCATATGTGCATAGTAGTCAGTTATTCATTAGCAGTGAGAGTGTAAAGTGCTTGCGATGGCGTCGTGGTCACGAAATGAGATAAAGGTAGTTTTGCGTTATAACTTAGTGCGTGGTTTAAACATAGACCAGTGCTTCGAAGAAATGACTCTTGCACTAGGTGATGTTTGTCCACATCGCACAACAATATTCAGGTGGTATAGAGAATTTTAAAGCGGGAATTTGACTGTGGAGGATGTTGAGAGGTCGGGGAGGCCACGAATATCAGTTACGGAGGAAAACATTACTACTGTGAGAAAAATGCTTGGCGAGGACAGGCGAGTAACCTACCAACAGATAGAGGGTACTTCAGGCCTAAATGCACTAGCAATTCGTTCGATTCTGCATGATCATTTGCACGTGAAGAAACTTTGTCTCTCTGGGTGCCGCATCGACTGACTGAAGAGCAGATGACACGACGTGTGACTTGGTGCCGGGAGATGCTAAAAAAATTTAATAAGGGACAATCTCGGCATGTGAACAACATCGTGACAGGTGACGAGACTTGACTGTACTATTACGATGTGTCGACCAAAGCTCAAAACAAAGTTTGGGTCTTTGATGATGAGAACACACCCGTAGTTGTCAGAAAATCCCGATCTATAAAGATCGGGATTTTTCGAGTGTAATTGTGGGACGCGTTGTTTTGGACACACAGAAGACAGTCACAGCTAAGTGGTATACTGAACAGCGCCTGCCTAAAGTCATTGGATCTATGAAGAACTTGCGATCAAAGTCAAGAATGGACACCAGGTTCCTCGATCACGATAATGCTCCAGCTCACCGCGCGAGAGCCTGCACCGAATATTTGATCACGACAGGATTGAAACTTCTCGAGTACCCTCCCAGTCCAGATCTTGCTTTCTGCGACTTTGCACTGTTCCCGCATGTGAAAATGAAGCTCAAAGGGAAGCGGTTTTCCAGTGATGAGGACCTTCTACGGGCTTGGGACAACGAGTGTGCTTTACTCCCTAGTGACAGTTGGCAAAACCGGTTTAAAGATTGGTTTCGGAGGATGGAGAAGTGTATTGAGTGTAGAGGAAATTATTTTGAAAAAATTAAATAAACCAAGCTGTATTGAAAAACTTTCCTAGTACCCTTTGTACAACGCCTACAAATATCTATTTAAATAAAGAAATGAACGTGACGTTTACGCATGCATTAAGGTAATCTTTGCTGGAGTGTATAAACCCGTGTTTCAACACGCTAGTGGGTCAGTATCTAAAAGCTAACCTCTGTAATTATTAGTGAAGATTTGTAATTTTAACGCTTGAAATGAAAATACATGATGATCTGTTAGAGATTGAAGCTTGGAGAGCCATAGGTCTGCTTATTGGAAAACTTTATCGGTAAAAGCGCGTTAATTATCATCTGAGGTTGTTCTGTCAAGGGTATCGTAAAAGTATGAGAGAAATATTGTTTTGATGACCAGAGAAATATTTATGTCCGTTTAAGATACCATATTTTATTACGAGTTGATGGGAACTAATGGTATCGTAAGTGAAGTTTGAAGAAATTTTGGGTAATAATTTTTACTTCTTAACACGCAGCGAAAATATCAGTCCATATATGTTGCTAATTTAATAAAATAATGGTGCGAACCTTCTAAAAGAAGACTACTTCCAGCATTAGATAGGGAAAGAATATTTTTAAAATTTATTTTAAGAAGTTTTCTGTAATAATAAATTGTAGCCTAACATCAAATATTATATCAAACTTTGAACATTATATCATTAGACACATGATAAAATAATCTTAAAGAAAGTGTTCTTCCTTTTATATGGCAAGTTTTTATAGTTGAACTAATCATCGTCTTTTAATCCACTGGATTGTATAGTGTCCTTCATCTTTTTCTTCTATTATGTGTTGGTGTCTAATTCAGTTCTCTAAACTAATAATTGCGCAAAAGTATATGTAATACACTTCATTTATTGTCTGAGAAGTTCGAAGGCTTTATTATATTGCAATATCAATTGGTTACCTATATCAAGTGATTTATCTCCATTAGATTATTTTTTTATGGGGCAAATAGTCTTTGCTCAATGCTGACAAATCACAATTGATTGCTACTTTAGGGACCAACACAACTTACGTCATTAGAGATATTCATGTTATTGGATAATCCGGATTCAAACAACCCAGATGAGCCGTGGGAGCCATTTGAGTGATATAATTTTTGAAATATGTCATTTAATATGCCTCAAAATAAAAATATGGCGATGTCACCTTCACGATTTGTTTTATTTAATTTCATTTTAGCACTAAAAATAAAAAACTCGTCGCAGAGAAAATTGAATTTTTTTAAAATATAATTCTTAGTGGCGCCATCTAGTAAAAAAAATATGCGTCCGTAAAGTAGATCTTTCACCAATGTTATGTTAAAATATCATGACATTTGGATAATTAAAAGCAGAGAAATTGCGTATAAAGTAATAGTGTGTATTTGGCGAAAAATGAATTTTGTACAAAGAGCAAATATCAAGTCCTGTTTTAAACTCGGTAAATCATTTACTGAAACGTTTAGTTTGATGAAATACGTACGAGTGTAATATCCTCTTGCAAACAATCTGTGGTTAACGGTAACGGAATTAAATATTTCCAAAGGTTCAATTCATCGCATTTTAACACAGCATTTGGGACTGAGAAAGATTTGTGCAAGGTTTGTACCACACAAGCTAACTGATGATCAAAAATTGCTCCGAATTCAACATTGTACAGACTTGATTAAAGACTCAAAAAAGGACGAAAACTTCAGGTATTCTATTGTAACTGGCGATGAGACGTGGTGTTTTCAATATGATCCAAAGATCAAGCATCAAAGCTCTGAATGGAAGCATCCAAGCGAAGAAAAGCCGAAAAAACGCCGTTTGGAGAAGTCAAAAGTGAAGATAATGTTCATTTGGTTTTACGATTTGAAAGGCATAGTGCACAAAGAGTTTGTACCAACTAGCCAAATAGTCAATGCTGTATATTATCTTAGTATTATGAAGAGTCTTTTAGCGCGTATCCGTCGTGTACGCCTTCAATATCGTGATAATGGTAACTGACGTTTGTTAAATGATAATGCACCATCTCATCATTCGACGCTTATCACTGATTTTCTAACTACAAATGGCATTTTAACCATCAACCATTCACCGTGTTTACCGGGTTTGGCTCCCTGTGATTTCTATCTATTCTCCAAACCACATTTGCCGATGAAAGAACAGCGTTATGCCGACGTCGAAGTCAATAATAATGCTGTTATTTAAATAAAAGAAAAGATTTATTAAAATAAAAACAAGAATATCATACTGACTTAATTTTTATTAGATACAGCATACTATCAATACACAGTTTTAATAGATAGAAAATATTATATAAAGTTTAACAGAGCATATTATTTTGAAATGTATTAATTTACTAAAACTTTTAATTAATTAATCATCGATATCATCCTCTTGTTCCTTCTTAATTATACCCAGCGTTTTTGCAACTTTCTTAACGTTCGCTATAACCTCTTCCTGTACTAGATTAAAACTCATAGCCAATAGAGCTATTCCAAACAATAAATAAAGCGAACAAAATGCAATATTTTTCTCGAAACCGGCATCTTCATTAACGCGACCCGCCGGAAATAAATCACCGAAGCCAATAGTTGTTAAGGTAATGAAACAGAAATAAGCGGAATCCAGATACGGCCATTTTTCCCAGAAGCTGAAAAGAAACGTTCCGGCCACGATGTAACTGACCACTAGAAAGACGCACAACCAAATTGGAACAGGCTTTATGCCGACTCTGCTGCTCTCGTAATAGTCGTCGTAGTAGTCTTCGTCGGATTCTGGTTCATCTAGATATTTGCTGCGATGTCCGTAGCCTAACGGTGACATAATTGTTGGACTCGGGTTGTACGCTGCAAGATAATAATTTAGCTACAATATAATGTATAATGTGTTATTACGGAAATGGATTATTGGGTTAAAGAGGATCTTTGAATAATTTAACTTTTACTTCGCATAAATTGGTTTCCATTTTTCAAGATCTTCACCCCGAGGAGTTTGATCTGTGTAGTTGGTAGCACACAAATCTTTAGATTGGAACATGTCAAAAGCAAGCGGTCAATTCTATTTTATATTGATGGCAATCTAAGTATTTTGTTGCCAACTGCAAATAGTTTGGTCACATCGTATGTAATGGTAATGTATTATTTAACATTTGTTAATTTATTTGTTCGTAGATCTGGCAAAATGTAAAAATCTTATAATAATTTATTGACAAACTATAGAATAAGTAAATTCATATTTGAGAAGACTAGGAAATGGGAGTTTATAACTTGAAAGTAGTGTGCCAGTAATGGTCGCCATCCTCATCAAAACAGTCTTTCAAACGAATGACGAAAATCTGCATAACATGTTGAAGAAGTTGACGTGGAATATCCCTAATCTCGTTATTGATTTTTCTTTTAAGTATCTTCAGGTTTCTAAGTTTATTTGCAAATGTCTTATTGTTTAAATAACCCCTTAGAAATAAATCTAGAACAGCAATATCGGGAGATCTTAGAGGTCAAGGAAGGGTGCCGTTCCTTCAAATGTGTCTACTCGAAAACGACTCTCGTGAAGTGTCCATAACTGTTCTTGCATTGTAGCTAGTTTCATCATCTTGATGGAATAAGTAATTCTAATGCAACTTTTCTTGGATTTGTGGTAAAAAGGAAGTATATAACATTTCAACATAGCGGACCGCATTAACAGTAGATCTGGCTATTTTCCTCAAAATGCCCAACGATCTTAGTCGACGAAATGACACACGAAACTGTTAATTTTGGACTATGCAGAGGTTTTGGGTGAAATTCATTAAGATTAATTTAAATTCATTAACGGTAATTTTGTTTATTAATATTACCATTAAAATGAAAATGTGCTTTATCACTCATAGAGAGGTAATTTTCAATTTTCGAATTCTGATTGTTGGGAAGGTTAATAAAATCTGGATAAAATTCAGGTCCTTTAATCTTCTCATCTTGTTCACTGAACTTTTGAACTACAGCTTATAAGGATGAAATTTAATTTTTTAAAACATCTATGCATGCTGCCCTCTGATAAATTTAGAGTTACACTATGCCGTATCACTGATCTTGTTGGGCTAGTCTTAACTGGAATTCTTCCAGCATTACATATGGACCGTGATCTGCCATTCCATTTTTATCTGCAGCTTATCCCCTTGTGCCCCATTTATCAACTCAAGATGAAATAGTGTTAACACTGAAAGCATCCCTGAACAGCAACAATTAAATTTAATTTGATAAATTTCCTTACAAAAAACACATGATGTACTGTGACCAAAGTTTAATTTTTACAACTGTCAAAGTCTGTAAATAAAATTCCAAAGCCTTCTCTTCACTACAAAAACCTACGCTGGTAAATAAATGATCACTATATTTTAAGGTTAATAAATAAATATAATACAATTTCTGCCTTACGTTTTTTCTTTCTCCTAGAGCTCCTTACTGAAACTTCGGTAAACGTCGGTGAGGGCTCTCTTGGTGGTTCCAAATAATTCGTTCTGGGCATAGAAACAGCCCTCCTGGTCTGTGCTGGTGAAGGCTCCGGTCTTGGATTTCTATCTGAGTGTCTTTCGAATCTGTTGGCTATATTTAAAAGCAAAATTTAAGTATTTACATATAACAAACTCGTTTCTTTTTTGCCTCTTGTATTTTTAAATAATTTTGAACTGTTCAATACATGTCTACCATGTTGTTGTAGTGCTTGCTGGTAAGTCAATTAAAGTATGTTGTATTACTTACTGATGATGGTATCTTGATTAGTAAAGCGTGCATTTAGGATAAAAAATGACTAGCAAGAATATAGAAAAGAAACTTTTATTGGTTATACGTGACTTGCCTGTAGAAAATTTCGACTGCAAAATTTGTAATTATTTGATGGTAAATCATTTTATATCGTTAAAATAGGAATGTATGAATTTATAAGATATATCAGATATGATTGTCGTTTGTAAAATTAATTTAAGAAGAAAGAAGAAAGGTATGCGTTTCATTGGATGATATCCATGCTGGAAGGCGCCTAATATCCGTCAGTGACAAGAGGAGCAAAAGATGTTGGTAAAAAGATTTATTTTCTTTAACAGATCTAGCAAAAATTTCTTTTTGGTGGATTACCCTCTCTTAGAACAGAGAGAGGAAGAGTATTTGGCCAAATTAGTTTGGAAGATATTTTTCACCATTCTGGACATGAAAATACACACCTTTAGAGGCTCTAGATATCAAGGAAACAATAACTACAGTTCGTGCTTTTATAACGATTCAGAAATCCCTATTTGTTTTGAATCCTATTTTGTACAGCGCCTGTTACTTTTAGGAAAATGGTTTTACAGGATGGACATTGCTGGTGAAACATACAAAGATTTTTTCATCATTTCTTCGTTATAAAGAAAGTCCTTCTCGATATTGTGATTTTCGGGTCCAAGTCGAAAATTTTTTATTTTGTCGATTGGAAGCTATACTTTGCACAAAAGAATTAATGCAAGATGTTAAAACTAAAAATGGTGGTAAAATTTAAATTTAGTAGGATACAACGCACATCTAACTTTTGTCACATTTATTTTCAAGTGCTCCCAAATGGTCCATTACACGATTTCTGAAGATTTACTTAGAATGTAAACACATGCCGCTGATGGCAAAGTTCGAGCACGACGCTTTGGAGATACAGATGATACCAACTTAATTAGTGAAACGTGCATTTGGAACAGCAAAAACAGTATAGTAAAATCATATGAGCTGCTTATACGTGTATGTTAATAGTTAATTTGTCTTTAGCAAAAGGAGAGAAATAATTGATTCTCATAAAAAGGAATATATTAATATTATTTTGCTTTTCAATATCTTTGGAAAAAAAGAGAAATCAAGAGTTTTGCAAGGAATGCTTGTTAATTCATATTAAAAAAAGTTATTCCAAATATTTTTTAAAGAATTCCTTTCCTATTTTGACATATATTTGAAGCGTATGCCATTCTCTAATTTTAGAGTTATGCTTATTTCTGCCGAACTAATTTAAAGTCATGCAGATGTGTTGTACTATGAAAGTTCTTCCTAAAATCTTCTGTATGTATACATATATGAAATAGCGTCTTCGATGTGGCTCTGGGGAAAGAAGGAGGTTTAAGATAGATAAGGCGATTCCTTCAGAAGGAGACCCAAATTTATAATGAAGCCATTGAGTAAGGACAGTTTCTCAGAATGACAGTAAGTTTACTAAAAGGGTAAGCTGAATAGTGTGAATAATATCAATTCAACAAAAGAAATTCTGCATAGATTAGGCCAAGTGGGAGAGAAAACCGCGATCCATGCTGTATACGAATATGAAGCTTGACAAGAACGCGGTTCTTACAAATGAGACATGAATATGCTGAAATGAAGAAGCTTCTTTCAAAGCTATTACTCCGAGGTGACAGTTTAAGAACGCAATAATCTAATAATAATCATAATAGTCTAATCTAATCTACATACGTGTAACGTGATTTATATTGGCCATTTCAGTCTGGTCGACAACGTATTTATTACAAAATACGGGAGTCTTAGCCAAAATTATGGGATCCAAGGCGGCGTCCAAATTTTTGGCCATCCTCCTACGATCCAAAGAACCGCCTCTGAAATTTGATTTAGGCGTGGCCTTTGGCGGTGATATAGTGGCATCTGAAAATCTGGATCTTTGCGAGGAGCGTGGTTGAGAGGGTGTCTTTAATTTTGGCATATCGTCGTGATATCTAAACATAATAAATATGAGATTAATGTATTTATTCGCAAAAAACTTTGTACTACCTCAACTCAGTATCCGAATGTGATGTTGGTCCGATTTCAGACACTTCATACCCACTGTCAGCTGATCTGGTTGAGGTGCGTGCTGATCTTTTAAACGAAGCAGTTCTAGAACTAAAGGTGCGATTCCTACGATCAAAAAGCAAGTGCCAAAATATTTCGGCGGAACAGAAATATGTTTTTTTAGTTTAATTCTTACACCGATACTCTAAGAGTTCGTCTGGACGAACGACCTCTAGTTCTGGGCCTTTTGGGTTCCTTTGTGCAAACGTAACAGCATACTTTCCAGTATAAGAAACGGAACGATGTGGCCATTATATCGCCGATATTGGATAAGCAGAGGAGCATCAAGGGGATGCCCAAAATAGCGTAGAAAATAGTTGCTACTTTGCCCCATGCTGTTCTTGGAGCTATATGACCATAACCTGCAAAAATAATAATTATAGTAATAGTAATAATGACTTATATTCTTGATATTGACATATCCTTGTATATTAATTTTGGATGTAGAATCCTTCGGATACCATTTATCACGGATACGAAGATTGCGAAAACTAGGGAAATAGGAAATAAAAAGCTTTTATTAACTTTATTCATCCTCCTTTAAAAGCAATATCTTTAACGATCTTAAGTCCTTCTGGAGTTTAATTGGTGCAAAAAAGGAGCAGATCTAGAATTCATGGTAGTGTTATTAGTGATAACGAGGTAATATCTTATTCAAATCGTATTGTAGAAGCCTTTACTGGGAGCTTTTTTGCTGTTTATCAACGTCGTTCTGTACTGCCTATCTTGACTGTTCCAGAATCTTTTGCCTGTTTTTACATTGAGCCTCTTTCTATTGACCAAGTTAAAATAGCAATAGCAAGGTTTAACATGGATTCGGTCAATGGACATGATGAAATTTCGATTTTTTCTTATTTGAAGATATGCATTGCTATTACGTGAGCCTTTAGATATCATTTTTAATTTATCGCTTCGCATTTTCAAGTAATCAGAAGTCTAGAAGTCTATTTAAGAAAGGAGATAAGAATATTTCAGATTACATACCTATTAACATTTTATCGTCATGCTCTAAAGTATATGAACACCTTTTTTACAACAAGATTCACAATTGTGTTAAGCATTTACATTTCTACGCAATAGCGGAGTTTTTTGACAGGGAGATCTGCAGTAATGAATTTGGCTAATATAGCTCAGTATCCCAATACATCTATGGACAGGATGTAATAGTTAAATGTCTCGTATATTGACTTCGCCAAGGCGTTCGATATCATTGATCATACCATATTGCTCGCTAAATTAATTTCTATCCATTTCTCAATCTCATTTACTGACTTAATTGCCTCTTATCTTGAAAATTGGCCCAGTTATGTTTACTACAATGGATTCTATGCCAACATTTTTACGGCCACCTCTGGAATACCTCAAGGGTCTAACTTAGGACCTTTATTATTTAATATTTATATCAATGACTTATTACACAATCTAGAATAGTAGTGTTCTAGCGTATGTTGATGATCTGGAAATATGTTCAAGAACTACTGACGTATCAGAGTGCCTTATTTGCAAAAGTATATGCATTTAATTAGCAGCATCACTAACACATACTTGTTTTTACTCCTTTTTATACTCCTCTTTTATTTTATTCTCTATCCGAAATATCAAAACCTGTCAAGACCTTTTATTTGTTTTCAATTGAATATTAATATTTGGAATTATTATATCTTGTATAGAAGATATATGGATATTTTTCTTGATATATATTTTTTATATATTAATATGCTATTACACGGTTTTTCTGTGAGTTTGTTTGAGTTTGTGTCCTTGTACCTGCTTCGGCGGTCTAGTTACGTATGCTTTAATGGTTTGTACACTAAACTATCTATTATGGCATATGGTGTTCCTCAGGGATCAAATATAGGTCCATTGTTATTCAACATTTATATAAATGATTTGTTATTATAATTGGACCGTAATATATTGATGTACGCGGATGATTTAGAAATATTTTGTGAAATATCAAGTTTGGGAAATTGCCTAAATCTGCAGAAAAACCTATGTATCGTCAATGATTGGTGCATAGTAATGCTTTTAGTTTCTAAAAGCGTTCAGTCGCGACGTACTCTATGCAGCTGGATTCCTAAATTAGTGATTAAACAGTTATGTAAGCGAAAGATTTGGAAGGTTCTGTGTGTTTTCAATTTTCTTTCAGGTTGTTCACTTTCTATTTATTTTATTTTCGCATTTGATTTTTAATTTTTATTTATTTTAAATATTTTCCAATTAATATCCTTTTGCTTAAGCATTATGATTAGAATCTACAGCAATTAGACATAATTTGTTTCGTAACATAGTCGTTCTTTGTTTTAAAAATTGCGGGTTTATCTCAGAGAGCAAAAACTGAATCTAGCATTTTATTGATTGAATATTGAATACGTCTTGTTAACAAAGACATAGCACGGATTATTTTCTTAGTTTCATAAATTATGAATAATACTAGCAACGATGTGAAGAAATTATCCTTTTTTCACATAAAAGAATCAGAGGAAATATATAATAAGAAAAAAAATCATTTCCTCATGTCATGGACTAGAAATCATTCATGCATTATTCATTTGATTTATTAATTATGCCATGCGATTCCAATTTTGTAGTCACATACGTCTTACAAAGGTTATTATCGTAACGGATAGACATCCAAATTGAAAAGGTCATATCGTTTCTCTTCATTGTTTTGCGATGTGTGCAAGGATAGTCCTAATAATCTGGTGACGTATCTTTTGCAAACTTTGCCGTAAAATATTCATTACCTTGTGCTTAATTGTTTTCGCAGGATTTTTATTATTTTGCTTGTAAATTTGTTATACTTCGAAAAGAT
The DNA here is from genome assembly GCA_031893035.1 of Dermolepida albohirtum. Lineage (NCBI taxonomy): Eukaryota > Metazoa > Arthropoda > Insecta > Coleoptera > Scarabaeidae > Dermolepida > Dermolepida albohirtum. The sequence goes on from JAVIWB010002157.1 coordinate 14,294, forward strand.
GATTTTTGGAACGTAGGAGGTGTGCTTTTGAAATTCACTGAATGATTTATTTTTTTTTTGTGATCATTATCAGATACAGTCTGTTTACGAAACGAGCCCGTAATTTTTAAAATAAATATAATTATTAATTTTATTACTAATATAAGTTTAATTGTCGTCTGTTATTGAATCTCGTAAATATTTGAAGAAAGGACAGGAGATAAGTAATTAGTGTGCCTGACGAAAGAGGGCAGGATGTGAACATTATTAAATACAGTCTGTCTACGAAATGAGTCCGTAATATATAAAAGTGGTCTAATTATTAATGAATAAAGTGGTCACATTTGTCCGTACACTAAGTTCGTACAGAGTATTTTCGGTGATTCATTCAAAGGCAATCGTTTTTCTCAAATGACATTATGTTATTCGTTTGTTGGTAGATACGTACTTACGTATTTACTAACTAGAATGGATCCTATCCTGTTCTGATGACAAAAATAAGACCTCTGTATTAATAAGGTTTCGCATATTATTGAATCTCTTATAAATATTTGAAGATACGAGGGCCGATCAGTAATTAGACTGGCGAAAGAGGGTAGCACTAATAAGAAAACATACAAAATATAAATGTGAAAACTTGCGTTCATTCCGACCGTAAGGGCGCTTACTATTTAAATAGAACGTGAACTGTTTCCAGTTTCTTTTGAAACATGAAAAATGTGCTGATAAGTGATTAAGTTTTCATTTTCAAAAAACAAAACACAGCGAATACAAAACTTTCTGTTGATTGCCACCATAAAATGATAGACAACGTTAAAGGTGGCCGGGTTAATATATTTAACACACAATGCAGTGGACACTCTAAAGACATATGTGCTCCAGAAATTATTAAAAAAGCACATGATACGGTGCCAGATGAACGATGAATAAAATTACACGAAACAGAGGAGGATCTACACATTTCGTATGTATCAGTGGTTTCGAATTTGCATAATGATTTGAGTATACAAAAATTATATGCAAGATGGATAACCAACATGAAGGAGAACGCATTTCAGCCCTCAATTTAGTGAAGTTAAGATGTGATCCTAAAGGTTTTTGGCTTCGAATAATAATGATCGATAGAATTTGCATACACCATTATACATTTCAAAATGAAGCAGCGATTGAAACGATGGACGAGGGCTGGCAAAGTGCTCGGAGGAAGGAATAGACTGTATACTTGAATGGAAAGGTTATTGATATTGTCTTTAGGAACTGGAGTGGGATTCTTCTTATTAACTGTGGAGCAAAAACGCCTAGTAAAATGTACTTCAAACATTAATTTAGCGAAGTGAAAACATGATCGGACTTTTGGTGCCGCTTGAAACGAAACAACAATCGAAATAATGGACTGGGACTGGTACAAATACAAGTGCTCCGAAGAAGGTAAAGACCGTACTGGTTGGCTGGAAAGGTTATGGTTACTGTCTTTTGGGACTACTGTGATTTTTCATAACGATTATCTTTCGTTATTTTTTCAAATTTGCTAAAAAGCTTAAATGGTCTCTCCTATTGCGAGGCACATATTCAAAAATTCCTGTAAGAGCACATAATGGTGTTTTCGATCATAGATTTACTTTCCTCGTAGTTACTTTAAAGAAAAAATTTTATTATTATGTCTTTGTAGCTTATGACATTTAGAAATGTGAATGTTATTTTCCAATAATTTTTTTTTCGTTTTCTTCAGTTGCTGTATTTTCTAATTGTGAAATAAATACCTACCGGCTATTCGCGACAGCAGCTAATTGCGTCGTATTTTTATTTCTACCTCATATTGTTTTTCTCTTGCGATATACTTCAGTCTAATCTGCGTTTTTGTTGTTCTTGTAGTTGGATACCATTCTCTGGATCTACTTGCTTATGTTTTGTTTGCATGAGTTTTTTCTCCGCTGCGAGCTCTGCTTTTTGCTTATTTGTATACTTTCGCTTTTCATTTTTGAATCGTGTTTATTTACTTTCTTTGTTACTGGTGATATTTGTTATTGCTTGCCATCTAACTGAAGATCTTGTTTTGCCAATTACAGTTTACTGTAATTGGCAAAACAAGATCTATTTATTTTCTCGTTAACTATTTTATTTAAGTGTCGACGTCTCGCTTAACTTATTATGTTCTCTTTTTTTCTTGTGGAAAATTCTTCGCATTGCCATTTAATTTGTTTTCTACTGTTTTCAAGGAACTTTTACTCCGCTAGTTCATTGGAATTTATTACCACATTATGGTATGGTTATTTGTGATTGTTTGGGGTAAGTGTAATAGAAAGTAATTGTCTAAATAACTTTCAATTAGAAGTTTGTGATTAAAAGTAATGTATTCTCACATAATGCAAACTGATTTGAGGACCGTCCGAATAGTTTGCCGATCTTTAACGAACCGAAATTTGTGTCAGGTTAGGGCATGTGTATAATACAGACCGATCCAGAACGTTTGATGGTGATGTCACGATCTTTTAACTAAATGTTATCAGAACTAATTTCCAGTAGTCAAAAATGATTGCCCCAGATTCTTGACAACTGAAACTTTGACAGCGATTTTATCATTGGCGTTCGTGCAATATATTTCGCCAGTTTTATAAGTTTCTCGTTATTCGTAGCTTTAAAAGTGTGTTTTTTAACACAAATTTATATAAACAAGCTTCTACAATTTTGTAAAAACATTTTTTCGCTAACAGTGAATTAAAAGATAACATGTTTACTTTTTATTTTTAGGTTAAGGCACATTGCAGCATTGCAATATGGTTTTGTCATTAGAACATGACAAATTTATGCTCGAAACATATTTTCGGAGTGGTCATCAGAATGACAACGGAGCGTGGAACTACTCTATGCGTTTATATCATTTGCAATTTGTTAATCAGTTTCCGAACGAAGCAGGAGTTGATAATGAGATGTTTGCACAGCATGTTCGTCGAATTGTTGCTCGTTTCTGAAACACTGGTAGCATATGCAAGGGAAACTCTCCTGGACGATCATCAGTTTTAACTCTAGAAGTTTTAGAAGAGGTTGGGGCCCGTTTAAAACAAAGCCGCAAAATGCTTCAACGACAGCTATCTGCTCAAACAGGTAAAAAACATTTATGCAAATTATAAGATTTATTATTCATTGCGCATTGTTCGCTTCTAAGATTGTCTTATGGAACGTGCAATAGAGTTGCAAAAAATGCGTTTACATGCTTATAAAGTTTCTACCGTACAAAAGATTACCACGAGATTGTAATCAGAAGGCTTTATTTGACATTGGTTTAACGAGAACTTAAATGATGGCAACATGTTGTATCTTACGTTTTTTTCCGATGGGGCATGGTTTCATTTAAATGTATATGTAAACCCACAGAATTATCGAATATGGTCTACAGTAAATCATCTTATTACACACGATACAATTTTGCATCCGGTTAAAATTGGTGTCTGGATAGCTATGTCACGTAGAAGAATATATGAAGCTGTATTTTTCAATGAAATTGTTACTGGTGAAAGATATCGAAATCATATGCTACAGCCTTTTTCTGAACAACTGGATGATGATGAAATATAACATGGATACTTCCAACAAGATAGTGTAACTGTACACACAGCATGTGCAACCATAGCTTTAATACAAGAATTTTCTGGTGATAATGACATAAGTGCAGCAAAATTTCCTGCAAAATCTCCAGACCTAACTCCGCTGGACTATCACCTTTTTGGATATTTAAAAATTCAATATATAAAAATCGTTTACATACACTAGAAGATTTACAGGAAGCCATCATAAATCAAATATATTATATAGGTGAAGAAGTTCTACACAATGTTTTTGAAAATATGAAGTGGAGAGTACAAAAGTGCATTGAGAATAACGTGGGACATTTTGAGCGTGAATCGTAAATTATAATTTATTTATTATCGCAAAATGTTTCTTAATTAACAAATAAAAAGCGACATTGAAAAATCTGTAATAATTTATTTAATTTACATTTTCCATTTTTATTTTTCTATTCATTAAAAGTATATTTCTCATTTTAACCAAGACATTTCACATCAGAATAACCACCATTTAATACTACATGACTGGTGGCATAGCTATATAGTTGATTTTGTTTCGTTACTAACACATGGATCAATAAGTCCCGAGACTAACAATGAAAACAACATTTTTTTGCAAAATTTTTTTTTATTCATCAACATAACCACCTTCTAGGGTGATACAATGGTTCCAACGCTTTTACAATTTTTCAATACCATGTTTATAAAAAAATTTATCTTTCGCTTCAAAATAAGCTTCAGTTTCAGCGATGACCTCCTCATTTGAGCCAAATCTTTTTCCCTGGATCATTTTTTTAAGATCAGCAAAGAGCCAGTAGTCACTGGGGGCTAAATCTGGCGAATATGGGGGGTGGGGAAGCAGATCAAAACCCAATTCGTTCAATTTTGCCATTGTTTTCATCGACTTGTGGCAGGGTGCATTGTCTTGGGGAAAAAGGATTTTTTTTCTCTGCATGTGCGGTCGTTTTTTTGCGATTTCCTCCTTCAAAAGCATCAGTAAGTCAATATAATAATCACTGTTGATCGATTTACCTTTTTCGAGGTAGTCAATGAAAATCACGCCATGTGTATCCCAAAAAACTAACGCCAGGACTTTGCCAGCTGACTGCTGCGTTTTCGGACGTTTCGGACGGCTTTCGCCAGCTGTGCGCCACTCAGATGACTGCCGCTTCGACTCTGGAGTGTAGTGATGTATCCATGTTTCGTCCATGGTCACGTAACGACGCAAGAAATCTTTTTTGTTGCGAGTAAATAGCGATAAACAGCTTTCTGAATCATCGACTCGTTGCTGTTTTTGTTCCATCGAGAGCAATCGCGGCACCCACTTGGAAAAAACCTTTTTCATGCTCAATTTTTCATGAAGGATAGTAAATACACTTCCATATGATATCTGTGTCATCTCAGCAATCTCACGGAGCTTCACTTTACGATCTTTCATTATAATTTTTGTCACTTCACTCACATTTTCCGGTGTAACGGCTTCCACAGGTCTACCCGAGCGTTCCGCGTCATTTGTGTCGATACGACCACGTTTAAACTCGGCAAACCACCGACAAATCGTTGCTTTTGATGGACAAGAGTCCGGGTAACATATTTCAATCCATTGTTTTGCTTGCGTGGTGTTTTTACCCATTAAAAAACAATGTTTTATGAGAACACGAAACTCGTTTTTTTCCATTGTTTAAACAAACTACAAAACGACTTTACTCCAACCTCGATAACTCAGCTGTTTCTGGTCCGATCGACTTAAAATTTTGACACGTTTCAAGCAAAGGTTAGTACTCTAGAAAGACGTGGTTACTGGTTTACTACGTGCGTCATCTATGGGTTAGTCTCGGGACTTATTGATCCATGTGTTATATTGTATTTCCTCTAGCACGCCTCTGATTGTAATATAAGATCAATGTATAAGTTAAGCAGTACAAGACAATTCAATGAAGCGGTACATTCAATCGTTCTGGATCGCTCTGTATAAGACGTTGTTCACTCTTCCGTTTTTAAAATGAAAGCTAAAACCAAAACCAAATTTCGTCTCACTGTTTGATCCTGCTGTTTATTAAATGATTGCCTTGATGTTTGAATTTAATTTTACCACTGATGAGATTTCGAAATAGGCGCAGTAGAAAATATCGAAATCATATAAGTACGTTTTTTGGGAACTAAGGGAATTATCGAGTATATTGAATTTTTCTCTTTCATAAAATCGACGGCATATTTTCGGAAGACTTACCTTTTCTTTTCTCCGTTATAATTGTTAAAATGTGGATCTATGAGGGTGGTCCTAGAAGTACCCGACCCGCCAAAGAAAACACAAAAATTTTGGAAAGAAATATATTTTTTAACATAATCTCCTTTCAGCTCTATATATTTTCCCCAGCGATGTTCAATAAATTCGATACCCTTTTTATAATAAGAAAATCTTACTCCTCATCGTTGGAAAATCTTTGACCACTAAGCCATTTTTCCAAGTTTGGGAACAGGGGGGCTAAATCTGGCGAATAGGGTGTATGAGGTAGCAATTCAAACTTTAATTCATTAATTTTTGCCATTGCAATAACGGATTTGTGAGCTGGCGCATTGTCTTGATGAAACAACACTTCCTTCTTAGCCAAATACGGCCGTTTTCACTTAATTTCTCCGCTCAAGCTTTGCAAAAATTTTGCATAATAGTTGATAGTTTTTCCCTTTTCAAGATAGTCGATGAAAATTATTCCACGCGCATTCCAAAAAACCGATGCTATGGTCTTGCCTCCAGGCGTTTGTTCTTTTTTCTCGGATGTGAAGTGATGGACCCATGTATCATCAATGAAACGTCGAAAAAATTCTACTTTGTTGCTGTGAAACTGCCCTGAACACTGAATTGAAACATTTTCGCGACACTGTTTTTGCTCGAGTGTGAGCAAACGCGGCACCCATCTTGCACGCAGCTTTCTCATGTCTAAATTTTCAGATAATATGCGATGTACTGCACTTTTTGAGATGCCTACTATGTCTGCTAGCTCGCGCACTTTCAGTCGACGATCATCCAGTACCGCTTTGTGGATTTTCTTTACCATTTCTGGAGTCGTCACCTCATTCGGTCGACCACTGCGATGCTCGTCTTGGCAGCTCGTACGACCTTGTTTAAACTCTGCTACCCAATATTTCACTGTTGTAAACGAAGAATCAGACTCACGCAAAGTCGAATCCAGTTCAACTTTTAAATTTATTGGGCCGAGGCTTTTCAAATAAAAGTATTGTATCACGTAACGATAACCAATTTTCTCCATTTTTACAAATTCACTGAAAACGTTCACCATTGATGGCTGCTAAACAAATACTAAACAAACATATTCTTTATAGAAGATGTACTTTCTAATACAGTGATATTTTTCAAACACCTACCGCCATTTCTAGGTCAGGCCGGGTACTTATGAGACCACCCTCTTAATTATTTTTTCTATATATTTTGAGGTTAATACTTATGAACATTATTATGTCGTTTTTTGATCACCGACATGTATCCTGCATTGCCATCTACCGACAAATAAAATTATTAATAAACCGCTTCGATAAACTAAAATTCAAATTTGGTTAGAAAATGGTTTCTGATGAAATTTAAACTACTAAAACTATGTGTATTTAATCAAAAACATATGATCATGTTTCATATAGAAACAGACCTATTATCTGTAAAGGTAGTTATACATTTGACACAACGATTGTTTTCGATTTTAGATCAACTGTATGATGCAATGTAACGCAAAAAGCACAACTTAAAAAAGAAATGAATGTTTTTTCTTTAACGTAATGAACGTGTCCTCACTTCAACTGCTTCAATGGTAAAAATTCATGAAGACATATAAAACTCTTTATCAGATTATAACCCTGAGACTTGTTTCTTTTTCCCAACCTGAAAATTTGACTTAATGACAGGAGATTTGGGTCGAATGAAGAGGTAATAATTGAAACCAATTCATATTTCAAACAGTTTGATAAAGCTTACTTTTCTGTGAGATTGAAAAGCTTGAATATCTGTTTACTAAATGTAATATGTTACAAGAAGAATGTGCTAACATAAAATAATATTTTGCTAAAAAGTTTTGTGTTTTTATTATTGGTTCGCTGCTGTAATATTAGTATTGATCGTAAAAACTACAAACTTTGGCAATTTGTAGATTATACAATGTTACGTCATTCATAGTCATCTATATATATATAGATAGGGACGTACATACAATTATGTGTATACTCTATATAATTCAGCAGTTATTGATTATAAAGCAATACTACATGCTTTATAGGCTCATGATTTATGGATTATGTTAACTACTCCTCCTCGATTGTTCTATTGATAGCTCATTTATTTTCTCACGCATTAATGAACGACGTACCTTTAACTTTAACAAATCGAACAGAATACAATATTTCATCATGGAAATTTTATTACATATTTTCATAATATTTTAAATTACATACAACGTCCTTTCAGATTCTACGCAACTAGTTTTAAATGTATGTCACTTATTTTACTTTTGAAAGCATCGGCTACTTCATTGGCTGAATTAAAATGCATTGTCCGGAACATGGGTGTTTGGTTGTCAGTACTTAGTGTTCAATGTTTTTCTTGTTCAAATAGTTCTCTATTCGATTCTGGGTATTTGTGTCTTCTAATGTAATCACGGATCTTTTGTAGAATTTTAAATAAGCATATCATAGTATATTGTTCAGAATTGAGAGTACTATATCAGTGCCCAGTAATATTGAAGCAAATAAGAATAATTTTTACGTATTATTTAAGTGGGAATATACATTTTGAAGGATATCAATAGTTGATTTCTACTGTTCTTAGACATTACCTTCGTCACCTATTACAATGATATACACAAGGTAAGCCAGTTGAGTGTATGAGTTTTGTACACTCAGACGAGCCTGCAAGATGCTTTTGGTAGCTTTCACTCAAATTCCTAAGAATGACTGAATCAAAAGAGTATTTGTGATTAAAAGAAAAATGGTTTTTCAGTAGCTGCGAAGATAATTCACTATTAAACGTTGTATTTAATTCATCGTAATATTCTCATCAGCTTGGTCCATACTTAGAGAACATTACTCCTACATACTTGTTGAACTTATTGCTAAAATCTATTTGCTATAGAATAATGAAAAAAAATAACTTTCTTCATGAAGCAAATTTGACCTTTATTATTTTCTTAATCATGACAGCTTCCATGCTTTTGAATCGAGTTGTGGTAATAAGTACCTCCTATATATTTTTGTAAAATGTTTATAAATTCATTTATTAGTGCTACCATCTTGCTGGTAGTAACAAGAATGCTGCGGGTCCAAACCAACCGAGTCAGGGAACTTTTGTTTATTTGGATAGCAACGGAAGAGTGACCAGTTAGCTGTCGCGAAGGTCGTGGTCTCCAAACTAAATAGTCGGAGGTTGATATTAATGTAGATGGGCGCCAAGAGAAAATAATGGCATACATAATGTCTCCTAGTAGGTCGTAGCTCTATTAAAGCGCTATGTTGACCGACAATTCTCTTAAACGCAAAAGAAGACCTCGTATATAGACTAATTTTTACTTAACTGTGCTAATTCACAAGTTACAGACTGTATGACAGTGACATTACCAATACAAGAATATACTAGTTGACATTAAAACAAAGCATTCAATTATTCATTAACGCAAAATAGTCAAAGTCTTATGATTAGTTTTCTTCGCTATATCTTCATACAACTATCCTTGAACGTTCCAGGGAGGACAAGGGGTTGAAAGTTTTCATACGAGGCCAGCAACACCCAAAAATCATACAAGAAAGTGTATCGACAGCGACAATCTATATAAGTACATACATATACATATATATATATATATATATATATACATATATACGTTCGAACGAATGTTCTCGCGGTTGTATGTATGAGTAATATATTCTCGGGCTTTCCGCAATGTTGGACAAACTCGAAAGAATCGGCGGCTCCATGTTTCGATGGCATCTCAATCATCTTCTTCAGGAGATGTTTGTTTGCGAATATTTGACAAATATCCGTAAACAAACAACCCATTGACATTAATCCATTGTTAATGATACCTCATTATAATCCCATTAAACCTGGACCGAATGTTCCAGAAAACATTAGAAACTCATTAAAATTCCATTTCGGGTTACCGTGCAACCCGAAGAGTTACGAGGAACCAGTATATAAAACAGTGGGAGGAGTAGTCACAGCCAGTTTCAGGTTGACGCTTCACTTCAAAACGACTCGTGAAGAAGACGATTGAGATGTCATCGAAACGTCGAGACGCCGATCCTCTCAAGAACTTCTGTCCAACATCAAAATTATGTACGGCTATTGACCAAAAATGTTCAGATTTGCTCGATAAAGAAGTTCTTCGTCATAATAACGCGCGAGTCCATAAAGCAGCCAAAATTCAATTCTTTTTGAGTTAAATTATCGATTTGCCTTCCTCCGACATTTTATTTGGAAATTTCTTGAACGTCAGAAGCCATCATTCATTATTAATTTTTAACTAGTAAATATGAAAAATAAATATTGTATTATACATAAAATTCTAAAGTTCATCTAATAATGTTCTTTAATGTCATTTGGTTCTATGTTAGGAGCACTGAACCATTTATTATGCTCTGGTTTTACACAAAACAAGACGCAAAGTTACATTGGCACGAAGGGTTTTGTCTTCTTCAGTCTTCGAACCAAGTCTTGGTTGTCAAGTAGTTGAAGAACTCCGATATTAACAGAAAGAGGAGATTTATGGCCATTTTGAAAACCAACATAAATTTTCTTTTGGATGAAATAAAGTCGTTTTAGGCAGAAAGTGTCTTAAGTTAAAGAAGAATATATTGAACAATAAAATTATCAGAAAATCGTACGTCTTTTGCTTCATTGCTAGGAGAAAACTTTTTGTATTTATTAGACTTATTTCCAAGAGATTTTCATTCTTTTAAATATCTGGATACTATCTTAAAATTTCAAATCGTAGACTTGTTTCAGTGTTGAGTAGAAAACTTTTCTAGTATCTCATAATAGATATGAACATGAATTGTCATCAAGCAAAGGCGAACCAATTTAATAATCAAAAATTTTTCTACGAATTTTCTTAGAATTTAATTTTTTCTTAAAGTAAAATACAATTTACTGTATTCTTTGAAGTAATTCTCTAATTTTTAAAATTAGTTCAGTCAAATATTTTAAACAAACGTTTTCATTTATTAGACACAGTACGTTAAACGTGGCCTCTACTTAAAATTCTCCTATAATTACTCAACCTAAGAGCAATTTTTACTAATTTCTTTTAAGAGTTCACGTCTGTACGTAAGTCAAACAATAACTTTTTATTTGTCTTTCTTGAAACGACGCTCCGTTTATTAAAAATGGAATACTTAATAAGCGTAAGTCATAACATTACATTATTTTAGCCTTTCCAAATGCTCTTTGGAAATTCCCAGCGTAGTTCGGTGACAATTTCAAAAAATTACGTGATCGGTTTTAATAAGATTGTCTCCGATCTGTACGGTGTACTGTTTTGCCTTTTTCATTCCCCACGTATTTCTCGACGAAAGTATTTTGTTAATATCTGACCTGCTGTGACGTGGCCACTAGTTTTTGGGTCAATGTCGCAGTCGTATTGGTAATAGTAGTAGTAGCAGTAATAATAGCAAATTAGTAATAGTAAACAAAACAACTGGCGAATTATTAAGTTTTTTTAATTTTGCCAGGGTCATTAATCCAGTAATTTAGAGAACACCTACTCACGAATAAAACGGAAAACATTCAATTTCAATCATTAGCGTAGATTAATTGATGTATAAGTATAAACATATGCATACAATGGTATTTGCAGATATTTGTACAAAGTCTTTAGTACTTTAGAATATTAAAATTTGGTATTTCATTTATTTTTCATGGTTAAGTATTGAAATAAAAATAAAATTCTTTGCTTTTGCTAAACTTACGAAGGGAACTAGAAAAAAATCTGGTTTACCATTTTAAAAACAACTAATTGTGCGTTGCCTAGTAACGTTTTTCTAATCTATGTGTGACATTTGATTTCAACTCGTTCCTTTGTGCTTCGCAAGTAAAGAATGAGTTCTGTGAAGCTAGAACATCGCGGCATCATCAAATTTTCGACGAAGGAATAGAATTCGAAAACTATTTACGAACGAAGTATATTCGAAAGCGAAATATTGATCGAAACAGTTCGGACCGCGTATCTATTGAAGATTACTCATTGTTTTTTGGGAACAAGCAGGAGTTATTTTTTATACATGCGAAAGGTAATTATATAGCAGACTGATAATCTTAGGTAGGTTACTGGCTTATCATGCTGGTGGTCTCAGATCCGAGTCTGCTGGCCTATTCGGCTAAGTTTTTAATAGTTTCCTTTTTCCAGCAAGTCATACCACGAGCACGGGTGTAATATCAAATTACAATTGTTAGGAGATGTGAAGGCATTGATTATCATTATTATTACTATAACGTAATATCTATAGCAACACTTTAACAAAATTACATGTGGCTCTTCTTCAGGACAATGCGCGAATTCACCTACTTCAGAGAGTGTACCTTTTTTGAATCACCTCAACACATAATTCGATTTGGCTCCGATGAAGTTCTTTTCATTTAGAAATTCGAAAAAGCGATTAAACAATTGAAAGATGAGATGGATGCATATTTTAAAGTTCAACAGAAATAATTTTTCTGGTGAAATAAAGTCGTTGTAGGATAGCTGGTGCAAATACATTGAAGTTAAGGGTTATTACAAAGGGTATTGGAAAGTTTTGCAATATGACGTAACAACGAATCATAGGAAGCTCCTTGTTGCTGCATTTTGAGACATGTTCATACGTGCATAGTAGCCGCCGCGCCATGTTGATGGGCTCAGTTATTTATTAGCAGTCAGAGTGTAAAGTGTTTACGATGGCATCGTGGTCACGAAATGAGATAAGGGCAGTTTTGCGTTATAATTTCGTGCATGGTTTAAACATGGATCAGTGCTTCGAAGAGATGATTCTTGCACTAGGTGATGTTTGTCCACATCGCACAACGATATTCAGGTGATATAGAGAATTTCAAAGGGGAAATTTAACTGAGGAGGATACTGAGAGGCCGGGAAGGTCACGAACGTCGGTTACGGAGGAAAAAGTTACTACTGTGAGGAAAATGCTTGGCGAGGATAGGCGAGTGACATACCAACAGATAGGTCAGGCCTAAATGCACCAGCAATTAGTTCGATTCTGCATGATCATTTGCACATGTGTGACTTGGTGCCGGGAGATGCTAAAAAAGTTTAATAAGACACAACCTCGGTATGTGAACAACATCGCGACAGGTGACGAGATTTGGCTGTACTATTACGTTGTGCCGACTAAAGCTCATAACAAAGTTTGAGTTTTGATGAGGACGCACCCGTAGTTGTCAGAAAATCCCGATCTGTAAAGAGGAAAATGTATTTTTCAAATCGAGTTGAAGTGCGGAACACGTCGTTTTGGACACACAGAAAACAGTCACAGCTAAGTGGTATACTAAACAGTGCCTGTGCAAAATCGTTGGATCTATGAAGAACCTGTGCCCAAAGTCAAAAATGGACGCCTGGTTCCTCCATCACGATAATGCTCCAGCTCACCGCGCCAAAGCCTGCACCAAATATTTGACCACGACAGGATTGAAACTTCCCGAGCACCCTCCCTTCAGGCCAGATCTTGCTCCCTGTGACATTACACAGTTCCCGAATGTGAAATCGAAGCTAAAAGGGAGGCGGTTTTCCAGTGATGAGGACTTTCTGCGTGCTTGGGACAACGAGTGTGCTTTACTCCCTAGTGAAACTTAACAGAACTGGTTTAAAAATTGGTTTCGGAGGATGGAGAGGTGTATTGAGTGTTAAGGAAATTATTTTGAAAAAATTAAATAAACAAAGCTGTATTGCAAAACTTTCCTAGTAACCTTTGAATATTTTTACTTATTGATTTGTTTGCCAAATGTAACATTACAACTCCGATTACATGAAAAAAATTAAAGAACAATACATTTGTAGTTTATATAAAAGTAAGAGATATATATAAATGATAACAAAAATATCTAAAATATTAAAATGCCATAGCATCTTTCAAACAAGTGTGTGAGTGTATAAGGGCAAGAAGTTCTTCCATGTGTTTATTGTTATTTAAACAATTCACTAAAATGAGGAACAATACAGGATGAACTATCGTAAAATGTGTATTACTTTGATGAAAAAGAATGTATTTCAGAAAATGAAGTATTTAAAAGCTTTCAAAAATTACGTGGAAATTCTCAGTATATTTTATACTGTCGTTTGTATTAAAATTTTTAATATAAAGTAATTATTTTTATATTCGAAGAGGATAAATAAGCGTCCTTATGATGATAAAACTTATAAAACAATATAAAAAATTACAAAAGAATTTCGAATCTATCACGATTGTTTTAATCCGGGATTACGACTTTTGCGGCCAAATAAGAACAATGTTCATTCCTGTTCAATTTTCTCCTGGAAACATTTAATCCAGAAATTCATGTGTTTTGTACAGGATGAAAATATTTGAAAATATACAGTGCAATGGTGAAATTTCGTCTCCAAAAGATACAACCAAATAATCATTTCAGTTTATAGCCTTTACCGTTAACAGCAAACTCTTCCATGTACGTATACATTGCTCCGACAAATAAATGTCTTCATTAAGTTCGTACAACGATGGAATTTTCATTACGTTACTCCTTCTACACACAGAGAGAGATACACGCCAGTATAATGTTGTATATTGTATTTTGGCCCATTCGTTTTGCATTTTTTATTGTCGGAAATTTGCCGATGTCTCGTTCCCGGGTTGCTAATAACAAGATGTAGTGGCGCAAGATAAATGTTATAGGTATGTGAAAATGTCGCCAAGTTTTAAATGAAACGCGCTTCATTCGAAGTGAAATATTCTCTTTATTGATATGAGCTCATGCAGTTGTGGTAATGAAAACTAGAAATGCAATGTTTCGAACGGATAGGAGAGTTTCTTTTAAATAAATTGTGGTAGAAATTTGCTAACTAGTATATTTGGACCGTGTATGTATATTCGTATTTTGTTTAAGCAATTCTTATTATTCTTTTTACGAGTTATATTTTTCGTAAATTCAGGTCACGAAGGTTCTACAATTCCTGGAATTCCTTGTTTTTTAATATCGCCAGCGATTACTGTGTGTATAACTTTTTCTTATTTTGGATAATTTTATTTTTATTAACAATATTGGACAAAGAATTCAAGGTTCCACCATTTTTATTTTTATAGAGTGGCATATATTAATTTCGTTGGAGAACCTGCATACATTTATTTTCATGTTTTAGTTGTAACAACCGAAATAACATTATTATATTACGTCATGTATATAAATAAATAAACAATAGCAGTTTATATAGCAAGTGCGCAAAGCGATACTTTTCCCAAGAGTTTGTGGCATGAGTTATTAGACGAGTGACGCAAATCAAACGAGTAAAAAATTTCTGCCCGCACGTGCTGTACTTGTATCCAAAGTACTTTAGATTATTACATATGGGGACTTTAAAATCACTAGTGTTTTCTACTACAGGTCAAGTAATTGAGGATCTTCTACAGAGAGTGGAAAATGCATGCCTGCAAATTCGGAACACACCTGGAATTTTTGAGTACATGAGGCAGTCCATGATCTGAAGAGCTCAGATGGGTGTTGTTGTGCGTTGAGTTTATTTCCGACATTTATTGCGATTTTAATTTAACAGCTCCATTTTCTGTAATTTCTTTAAATAAAGAAATGAAAAATGATATTTCGAATATTTATTATGAAAATCTAGATGTAATTCTTTATGGAATCACGACATACGTTTATAAAAACCTTTTTCTTATTTTTTTATCGTAGCAATAGTGGGCCAACTATACAGAGACGGCTTCTGTATAGTTGACTCACTATTGTTATAAAGAGTTTTTAAAAGAGCTTTAATGCTTTAAAATATTTTCACCACCTTACGTGCACTTGTTCGAAATCAACTCTTCTACATGTCTTCTCTTGGGGTCATTCGCACCCGCGCCTTAAGAAAATTTTCATCGATGAAAAACTTTTTTTCCCTTTTAGCTAGTTCTCTACGTTGAGAAACAACGGAAGGTTGCATGAACACAATTTTGGATGTAAGGGGGACGTTCCAGCTTTCAATTCGTAACAATACTCGCTGCAGATGTTGGAGTAACGGGCCAGAGAATTGTGAGGGAAAAATCAAGTGCTTGATCTTGAACGAGAACGAACGTTTATGAGATCTTTAATATCGAATGGTGTTTCGATAACTACAAGTTCCACAATTCTCTCATAGTAAAAAAAGACGGCTACATTTACTTCTTAAGGGATCCAGACTTTCACTCAGACAAGGGTTTCATCTTGAAAAAGACGAACTTTTCTATGTACTCGTATGTTTAGTGGACACGTCATAATAGTAAAGCCTTGTCAATATGTTGTTAAAGTGACGAAATATTCCGTTTTTAAATTTCTCCAGCTTCTTGCATACTATAAAATACGTAGTGACTCCTTGTAGGTTAAAGGATGGGTATTCTTAAAGAGCAAAGAACCTCATCACTCGAAGTTGTTCGTATAGAATGATACGACTTGATGGTGTATTAATACTTAGATATTTTATTATTTTGCTATAATTTCTTTTTAAGAGTACTAATATTCGCTTCAGTAATAGACGAGGTAACGCGTCTTGATCTCGAAACATCTTCCAAGACCAGTTTTCTCCTTGCAATTTCTTATGCCATCTGAATACGATTAGATGTAGATAACGGTCTAATGTTAATGGTCAATATTTAATCTATGGACAAAACACGTAGTGTAAAATTATCCGGTATATCATTTTTAATTACAATGAGTTGTTTGTCCTGTCAAAGTTTGGGAACAACTAACACAGAAAAATCGAATCATCGGTTATATAATGACTTGAATAGTTTCCAATCTACATCAAACTTGTGATAGGGGGCATATTGAAGAACTCGCGTCATATTGAAAAACTCTTAGTGTCCCTTTCATGATCGATAATCAGAGATTATTTTCTTCAACTCAATCCGTGAAATCGTCGAAAATTGTTCGGAAAGTTAATATATCGTCAATCTAAAGCATTCATAGACTTCAGGAATAATATTCGGAATGAATTTATTAGTGATTATAGATGACTATCTAGAGATGCCTCGATCTCACAGTATGTCACACGACGGTTTTGCATTATCAATTCAGACACTGCATTAATGTTTTCCGACACGACAACATTCGTGGGACGACCTTCACGAAATTCATCGTCCAAATTTGAATTCGCAATACCTATGATATACTGTAGTTTTCGATGGTACTTCATTACCATATAAAGTATTCAGATCGTCGATGCATTCTTGTTGAGATAATCCACACCGAAAGTTATGAAAAATAATTGTACGAAAATGTTCGCGAGTTAATTCCATTTTTTCATTGGCATAAAATTTTCAAGTTACTGTCAATAATAGAAATAGCGACCGGATAATCAAAAATGAATTTCACCATGCATTCATCAGATTGGAGGCAACACTAATAGTGTTGCCAGTTCCCGAAACATAAACTGCTACTCTCGTAGCTGTAGTGAACTCAGTGATTCAACACCTTCATGGAGAGTGTAATGAATTAAGTTATTGTCTGGATGTCGGCCGTGCAGCTGAAGGGGAGACACTGAACAACAAAATAATAGAAAGAACTTTCTCAACTATCGTTTACTTTTAATTACATATAACTCTTCATAAATATCGATCATCACGTATCAATACTAGCATTACTAATGATATTTTACTAAACTATAATGTATGTACAATATAATCAAATGCAATTTACAGACGTCAAATATAACACATCGTTCCAAAAATATAATCCATTGAAATTGTGTCCGCCTATTTAAATCAGCCGGTAGAGCTCGTGATGTATGTCTGATATTGTAAGTTTTTCCAACAGTAAAAACTTTATCACAACATGTACTTTGCATTTGAAAAACGTTTGTATTGAAGCATTTATTTTTATACACTGTAATGGGTGAAAAAACTGATGCAAATCCTTTCCACTAGCATGACTGACTGTATATTGGGTACTCTTTCTCGAACTACACGCTAGGAAATTGTCCTAGTACTTTCAAAATCAAGTGAAACGGGGAATAATAAATTTATGTTATCTTCAAAAGAATTTGTTTGTGATCGCGAAGTTCTCAAGTTATACTTGTTCAATTTTAGAACACGCTATATACATAATTTAATAGTTTCCGCATGATTAGCTTAATTAATATCTACAATAATTTGCATATACTCGTACGTCTATAACAAGAGAGACACTGCTTATGTCTGCGCGCGTAAATCCATTCAACAAAGACATAGTTATGTCTCTCGTAAGCGTATTTATATATAGATTACCTCTGAATAATTGTCTCTAAATAAATAATATAAATCATTTACTAACTATGTCGGGATTACGACGAGCATTCGCAAAATAGTCTTTTACGGCGCGCTTAATCATATTTTGCGTCTATCTGCCGCAATGCGCCCGTGTTTTTAGACACTTCCCCACTTTCCTAACGTCTCCCTAGCCTAAGCACGGTCTTCCATCCAAACATATTTTCCCCTAATACATCGTCTGTAAAATGTGGCGTTTTATCTTATATCGTATTAATCATCTGGGGAAGTGTTCTTTTTAATCTCGGACCCATAAATCTTCCCAGAGGCCGGCCGACCAGGGCCTCATGTAAACACGTTTTGGAAAAGATAATTTTCTTCGCTCTGCCTCCGCTACAACTCCTATTTTCTTTCGCTAGCGGTTTGGGTCGGCGAGCGTAGTTTTAAGTAATTAGACAGAAAATTATGACAAATGTTCGGTAATAAAAATAAATTGGTTGCTTTAACGGGTTTTATAATAATTCGTTAATTCTCCAATATAAAAAGTTTTCCCTTAATCTCGGATGTACTGCAGTTTCAAATATGGGTATTATAGAACACATGTTGTCATACATATATTTGTCAGGATAATCTTTGGCGACAGCAAAATCAAACGTTAAAATAATAGAAAGAACTTTCCCAACCATTGTTATTTAATTGTAATTAACTTTTAATTACATATAACTCTTTATAAATATCCATCATCACGTATTAAAAGCAGCATTACTAATGGTATTTCACCCACGATTCCAGCAGCTCTTATATAGAAGCCTAGCAAGTCGTGGATGTTCTCCGGAACCACCGCTCTCTCGAACATTTCGAGTATTTTTTGTAAGTTGAGCATATGTCTTCTAAGTTTCGCGAGATCGCCCTGTTCTTAAGATTGACCATTCCGGTGAAACTATGTAATTTCCCTTCATTGTAGGACGCTAGGTGGTCGACATGTCCCACTTCCTATCTATTTTTCTTTGTATCCGATACATCACGACATTAATTCATTTTATGACGGCATAAAACCCCTTCCAGTCATTTTGTAATTTCGGGCTGCGACCCTATGGACAGCATGAATTGTACATTTAAACTATGTCATTCGCCTGAAAACTGAGAGCGTAGGTACGCTCATCGTATCTAGTCTTCGAAAAATGGCTCAGCAGTATTCACTCCGATTTTCTTTCATCGAATGAAACGATGCACCTCCCACGCATCGTTTCATTCGCTTTGGTCTTTGAGTTTTCGGTTCTTTGCTTACTGCACAATATGTACAGTTTCAATAAAATTGCTCTACTACGTCTCGACATCTCAACTAGCAGGAAGACTCTCTTAGTTTTACTAAGGTCTTGTCGAAATAAAATATTCTCCTGTCACACCACTATGGCACTTGTGGAGTGCTTCTGGGTACTTCCTTGGGTACAACTATTTGCTTAACTTACTTCATATCATTAACGTTTTACAAAACTCGTTTCAAAACATCACCTTCAATTTTCATCTGGCATTTGATTTTGGTTCAACTACTTTAAAGTTCATGGTAAAGTAGATTCTAATTTAGCTCTGCAATAAATATTTATATCCAACACTCCTTTTCCTTTTATTTTTTGTAATGGGTAATTTTCATCTAGCACTTGATTTTGATTCAGCTGTTTTAACGTCCGTGGTAACGAAGACTCTAATATAGCTCGGTAATAAAAATTTATGTCCAGCTCTTCTTTTCCATCTGCATTTTTGTAACGGGTGTTGTTGGTGTTACTCGACCTTTCGGACAAAAGCATCTACTTTGTCTACTTGTTTTTGTGATCACTATCACATTTTGGTTAGAATCTTCCTTCAGGGATGCCCTGAGAAATGGGTCTTTGGCTTAACATCACTATTTTGCCTTAGAAAGTAGTAAAAGCATACAAGATTGCATGAAGATATTTTCACTTACGTTTAAGCCATTATTGATTCAAAGTTATATTTAACACTTTATTAGTTTTGAAAATGTATTCATAGGCCCTAAAAAGTGAATTTAATCGTTGGTGTGAGTGTTTGAGATGATAAATCGTAGTTGGTATTCAGATAGATGTATTTCTAAATTGTCAATGTCAATTGTGAAATACTTGTTGATTGTATCAATCTCTTTTCCTATCAAACGATAATTTTAAAGAACACTTTGAGGCTCGTTACTCATAGGAGGATCGAGAATCTATTGTTATTTTGTACAGATGCGTACACTCTAGCATACAACACTTTCTTTGCGGATCTTCCGACGCATTCCTTGCATAAAACTACATAAACTATTGCATAGGTAAAATTCATTCCAGTAGTAGACACTCTACACATTTCGTCTGGATTAGTGGTTCTGATTTTGAATAATAAATTGAGTATGAAAAAATTATGTGTATTTCAATCATCAATTTGTAGAAGTTAAGACATAATCAACGATTTTTGATGCTGGATAATAATTCGAGAAGTCTGTGTACATTATCATAAAAATTAGGCTGCAATCGAAACAGTGAAGTGAGGCATGTACAAGTGCTCCGAAGAAGACAAAAACTATGCGCTCGGGTGGAAAGCTTAAAAGGGTAAAGAACGGAAAATAAAAGATAAGCCTAAAAATATACGACAAGAGTATGTAGAGAAGAGACAACAAAAAATAGGAATGCTATACCATACCTAGGATAAAACGGAATATAAAGCTGGAGCCCGAGAGATTCGACGCTTTACTCCTAAAAAAAAGGTAGATATACTTAAGACAGGGATTCCTAACATGTGCTCCCCCTAGGTGGATGCGGTAATACTAAATGGGGGGCGCGAGCATATCGAAAAAAATAAGGAAAAATATTAATTTTTCTTCATTCACAGACAAAGCTTTTTTGAAAAATATTTTTTGTTTTAATTCGAAGAGTTTTCGGGATTTGTTAACATATTCATTGTGAAGCGGTGAGATATGAAATTTATGTTTATTAGGATTCATGCTGTCTGCTGCCAAAATGATTGAGCAAATAACAGACAGGAATCTCTCTTCTTCATTTATTTCATTGCTGGTAATATTCTAATTCTAGTATTTATTATTATCTAGCTAAATCTAGAAAATATTCTATTTCTAGATATTATCTTTGGAACAACGCTCGTTTGTATACTTGTCGATGCTTTACTATCATCTAATTTTCGCTTATGCACACTTAAAAATGTATCTATGATTCTGTATTCTGTAAATCTACTGCTATTCAATACCGGCAATTGCAGTCAATCCGTAAATTACAACATACACAATCTAGAATCGACCTGCCTGAGACTGACTGGAGTTGAACGAGGTATAGTATTTAGAGACATGTTCATAGGTACACAGTAGCTGCCGCGCCATGTCGATGGGCTCAGTTATTCATTAGCAGTGAGAGTGTAAAGTGCTTCCGATGGCATCGTGCTCACGAAATGAGATAAGGGCAGTTTTGTGTTATAATTTCATGCGTGGTTCAAACATAGACCAGTGCTTCGAAGAAATGACTCTTGTACTAGGTGATGTTTGTCCACATTGCACAACGATGTTCAGTGGTATAGAGAATTCCAAAGGGGAAATTTAACTGTGGATGATGCTGAGAGGCCGGGAAGGTCACGAACGTCACTTACCCAGGAAAACGTTACTACTGTGAGGAAAATGCTTGGCGAGAACACTGGCAATTCGTTCGATTCTGCATGATCAATTGCACGTGAAGAAACTTTGTTCTCTCTGGGTGCCGCATCGACTGACTGAAGAGCAGATGACACGACGTGTGACTTGGTGCTGGGAGATGCTAAAAAAAGTTTAATAAGGGACAATCTCGGTATGTGAATAATATCGTATTTTCCAAATCGAGTGGAATTGTGGAACGCGTCGTTTTGGACACACAGAAGGCAGTCACCGCTAAGTGGTATACTGAACAGTGCCTGGCTAAAGTCATTAGATGCATGGACACCTGGTTCCTCCATCACGATAATGCTCTAGCTCACCGCGCGAAAGCCTGCACCTAATATTTGACCACGACAGGATTGAAACTTCTCGAGCACCCTCTCTACATGAAGCTAAAAGAGAGGCAGTTTTCCAGTGATGAGGACCTTCTGCGGGCTTGGGACAACGAGTGTGCTTTACTCCCTAGTGAAACTTGCCAGAAGTGGTTTAAAAATTGGTTTCGGAGGATGGAGAGGTGTATTGAGTGTAGAGGAAAGTACTTTGAAAAAATTAAATAAACAAAGCTGTATTGCAAAACTTTCCTTATACCCTTTGTACATAAATTTTCTCTTAATTTTTCTTGACATCCTGTAATTTTATGAAAGTTAGTATCTTTTTCAAGCTACAAAACTCTTAAATTCTTGTGCAGCGATTTGCCTTTACACCAGCAGTTATTTTCCTCGTTTCTTGTATAATAAATAGTATTATAAAATTGGAAAAGTAACAACACCGACTGGATCAGAATTAATATATGTACACAGAAAATAACATTTATTCATTATTTTGTATTACTATATCTAACTGAATCATTCGGAATATGTTATATTTGAAATCTATTTTAATGTATTATATGTAAGATTCAAGTAAACAATTCGCGTTTTTTTTTTGGAGACGTAATTATTGATTACTTGTACTTTCTCTTGGTAACTGTTACAGGTTGCAAGTCGTAGTCATTTGTATGGCACGTGTAGGATATAGATAGCTACACCTTTCTTATGTAATAAGACGGCCATACTGGAGAGAGGGGTATGTTCATTGAAGAAAAAATTGCCCACCACTTTCGATCTGGCCAACATCAGAATGTAGATATATATGCGCTGGATACCCCGCAATCTTACACAATACGTTACATAACAAGAATTAAAAAAAAATAGGTGCTCTGCTTCGGTAGATTATCTTAATACGCAATTAGTAAGTGATCGTTTGTATCGTGCGTTGTATTTCTTTGAAAAAGAAATGTTTTTTAAATTCGGTAAGTGTATATTGAATTATTCGATATTTACTAAATAAATTTAAATTCTTTTATCGCTTTAAATGTACACAACATAAATATTTCATGTTTCAGTTTATAAATAAATAATTTCTGATTTTTCATTAAATTATAAATTAGTCAATCTCTTCTGGTTCTTTTATCTCGTGCAGAATTTCAAAAGACTTGCTGATTTATTTAAAGAATATTTGTATACGTACATGTCTTGTCAAGCTTGACAAGGAAATCTTCTAAATAGTTTGATATCCGATTCTTTATTTATTTCTTTACAAACACGTCTAATGGGAAAGACGTATTACTTAAATAAATCGTTCCGAAATTTTATCATTGAATTCATCAGCATCAAGATTCGGAAGTCGATCTTGGCTTATATATATGTTGCACGTAAATATTTTTTTGAGTTCTACACCTCCGCAAAAAGAGAAACTTGGTCTCTAGTACGAGGTTAATCTATAATATATGCATTCAATAAAATAATGGACTTTATATTTACATGTGTGACTAATCTTGTATTTAACACATTCTACTTTTCCTCTCAAAATCAACGAAGTTAATATAAACTTTTTAAGGATTTTAAATCAGATCAAAGCTGACACCTTATAGACTGTTTATTTGTTGCTATTACATTTGTATAAAATTACTTTTCGCGTTTTTTTCTGAAGTACGATGTATTGCTTCGTGAAAACGTAGTAGTGCTGTGTTCAAGAAGTATTCTTTTCGAAATACATTGCATTTTCTGTAACTTCCTTTACAATTCCTCTTCTAAATTGTCTTTAATTAAATTACTATGATTTAAACTTTTAAAGGATGCTGAATTTGCATTTGCAATTGTATGCAAGAATTTTGTACGTTTCCTTGTAGTGTAAGGTAGATTGCTTCGTAAAAGCGTTGTGGTGATGTGTTCAAAAAACACAGTTTTCACAGTGTACACTGTTGGCTAATCAAAACGAGTGTCTTCCAGAAAAGATTTGGGCTGAATCTATTGTAATCCTATTTGACGAGTTACAAAACGCTAAAATGTAGAAAATATATACGTAGAATTCCTATATTTTGCAAAATGACAACTTTCAAATTATTTATTAGAGCTTGACAGAGCTCATTGTTATTGGGACTCAAAAGATCTTAATAGACGAAATGGAAGAGCAAAGATATGTGCGTGCCTGGGAAAATCCGTAATAGAAACTTTTTCCGTCAAACAAGATGGTATTTGTGAAATTGTTTATAGGAGGAATTGGTTACTTTTTATGGCATATAGAGTCTTAACGTGGTCAGAGAAATTGCTAGTTGAAAGCTCACCAATTCTAATCAAATTGTGTAATTAATTATTTTATTGATTCTACTGAACTATTGTCTCAAGTTGATTTCTTCGTATCTAGGTGTGATACTAGATCGTCGACAACTTTTTCAATACCTAGGGTAAAAACCAACGTTTTTTCAAGGCTTCACTGGTTCATATGTGCAGGAATGCCAATGAATTATACTTGCATCCCTTTCTAATACAGTATTAATCAACAGCGATCTCTTGATTCGTTGGGTGCTTTTTTTGTATTAAATTAACTGCACCTATTAGTCTCAGTTTTAGCAATATGTTTTGTAATTGGATTGTTGGGTATTAAATATTATTATTGTTATTATTAATATTCAAATTGTGTTAACTAAGAATACCATCCATATTGGAGCAGTATTATTCACGCACACTCACGTTTAGATATCTTGCAAATTTATCTTGAAACATCTGTTGCAAGTGTTTTTACTTTTTTTCACAAATATTTAAATATGTTTAAAGTTCATAGAATGAAAAAGTGAAGAGAGTATATTTGTGGGTCGTATTCATAGATAAGGTGAAGAATGGTAGAAGATGATTATTACTATGGATGAAACTTGGGTGTAATCTTATAATTTAGAGATGAAGCACCTCAAGCACGACCACAAAAAAATGCACGCAAGGCTATGGTTATAATAATTTTTGGTTACACATAGGTTTTCACATGGCGTGACTGTAAGAGATAATCATGATATGTAAAGAAGTTCTTCCTCAGTTAATGAAAGGTCACATCACAAGGAAATCTGAACTTATTGGAAAGTGTAGTATCGCCACGATTACACTCGTCTGCTCATGACTATTTTTGTGCATTTTTGACTAAAAAAAATGTCAAATATATACTTAGGCGTACTCGTGTTATAATAATAATCTTTATTTCCAAGTCATGCTGAACAGAGTGTAGAATACAATTTAAAGTTAGATGAGTTGGTCGAAACGTCGGTCAAGAAGAGATCCTTCTACAGCGTGAGTCAACCTGGAATTCAACATAAAATATTTATATATGTATACAGAATTAGGCAAATGTACGGATTCATTCGAATATATTTGATACAGTTTCTAATATTTGTATAAAATTTCCCACATTTAATTAAATTAGAGATACGATGAGTGTATCTGTATTCAAACCAAACCTTCTATTTAGCAGGACATTATGTTAATTTTTTCTTTAATTTGACTGTTTGTATATTTTGGATAATTTCATTAGAGTTTTGCTTTTTGAGAGTTCAGTAATAATAAAATTCAACAAATATTTTAAATTAATCAATTAAGGTTAGTATAACCCCGTATTCAGTATAGGTACGTATTTCGATAATTAAGTTGTCATCATCAGCAGATAATTAAACAGTGTCGCACCTGGAAAAGTACGGCAAAATACCCGTACGTAACAAATTTCGTACAGGATCTGTACCGTCGAAATACGTATACAGAATACGAAAATTAATGTGGAAAGGGGTTATATATTAACCTTAAGTGATTAAGTTAATCAACCACAGGTTCCACCAAAATTACCTTAGTTATCCAGTTATCTATCTAAAGTTACCAAATAATCTAATTTTCAAGTTGAAATATAAATTTTCACTATTTAAGGTCAAAAACAAAGAATATTTCATTATTTTTTTATTATAAATAAATATCTTACAATTGTTATGTATAATCTAGTCATCATATTGATCTATCCCACAGTATTTGTGAGTATTTTCTAATTTTTCCTGTATATAAAGTCTTTCAATATCAGCTGAAGCAAGGGATGACATCAGATCTATATTCATGGTGACAGAATTTATTATATATTTCGCTATTTAGTACATTTGTATTTTCAATGTTTAAACAATATTTAGTGAACAAAATTCTGCATTTCTTGAAAGAAAAGATTAGGTAACTGTTATTTAAAAAGTTACATGTTAATTGTAAAGTTACATACAAATATCTAGTTTACATGTTTACTTGAAAAATATCCAGATAGAAACTTTATTATTTATTCATTTTGAAGTTTTCATAATCATGTTTGATTTACTTCATTTTTTATTTAATAAAGTAGCTTGAATTTCATTTAGTTTAATTTGCTATTACAATTAATTTAATTTATATTTATACAATTCTAGTTGTTTTTATATAGAAAGTAAGCCAGTTTCACAATATTTATTGTTAACTTATTTTCATTCGTTAATATATTTCGACATTATTTTTTATTTTATGTATTTTATTATTCATTTAGTATTTCAACTTAAAACATGTGCATACTTAATTTTTCTTAATTAATAGGTAATTTAAAAGAAATTTAAAGTATTTTAAATAGTTTATACTTTCAATTTTAGTACACCAGTCACTATATTATGATTTATTTATTAAAATTATAGATACTCAACTTTATATAACCGATATTGTACTTGTGTTGCGTCAATTAAAAAAGAAATGAATTAAGTGATGATTAATTCATCTATCTACGATAACTTGAATCTAGTCTGATTGAAAAAGATATCAGCCGTGGTTTTCAAATTTAAAAAAATTATTAAGATTACTAATTTTATTTTTATTTTATTAACAAAACGATTGATTTTGTTTACATTATATATACCAGGTTGTTCAATAAGTTTTGTCGTTCGACAAGAAAAACACGATTTTATGGTTTGAAATGCTTTTTATAATTCGATATAACTTTCTGAACTTTAATATACTTGCTCCAATGACCTTCTAATTTATGAATTCCATCTCGGAGGTGAGAATCCGGAAAACTGTCGAAATACGTTTTCACAGATGCTATTACCTCGTCGTTTGATGAAAATCATTTTCCACGCATGAATTTTTTTGAGATGCGAGAACGACCAGAAGTCAGAGGGAGTTAAATCTTGTGAATAGGATGGACGTTGCAACAATTCGTACTTTAATTTACTGATTTTTGCGATGGTTTTTTGGGCTGTGTGAGAGGCTGCGTTGTATTAATGAAAAATGATTTTTTTTTCGTCAGCCAGGTCCTTTCTCACGAATTTTTAGATCTAACTGGTCAAAAAGGTTGCAATAACAATCTGAGTTTATTGTTTTACCAATTCGAAGGTAATCCACGAACAAAATTCGTTTTGCATCCCAATAAACTGATGCTAACACCTTCTTGGCCGATTTCTGGACTCCAACTCGAAGCCGAAGTACTGGGTTTACGCTACTCCTTAGCCTCTTGCTTTGATTGACGATTATGATTGTAGACACAAGTCTCATCCATAGTGATGAAGCGACACACAAAATTGTCTTGATTCTCTCTAAAACGCTTCAAATGTTGCTAAGAAAGTCGCATTCGAATTTGCACGCAGCTTTCTGAATCCCAAAATTTCAACTAAAATATTGCTTATACTGCCTAATGAGATGCCTAGGGCTTCTACTAAATCTCTCTTGGTTAATTGACGATCTTCCAAAATCATTTACTGTATTTTTGCTACGATTTCTGGTGTTGAACACTTTTTTGGTCGACCTTCACATGGATCGTCTTCAAAACTTGTATGGCCACGTTTAAATTCAGCAACCCATCTTTCTACCATTCTATTTGAAGGTGAAAGGTTCGTGAATTTGTTTTGGTGCTACACCTTCCTAAATAGGAATTTTATAATTGCATTAAAATCAATTTTTTCCATTAAAAAAAACTATAACACGTCAACTTTCGAACATCTGTAAATATACGAATGAGCAAATATAAAACAGGACAACTTTACACGTGTTCATAAAAAGTAGTACAATTTTGAGAAAAATAAAATGACGAATCTTATAGCGTCATATCTTATTGAACGAAAAAACTTATTGAAGAACCTGGTATGTATATACAAAGGGTACTAGGAAAGTTATGCAATACAGCTTCGTTTCTTTAATTTTTTCGAAGTAATTTCCTCTACACGCAATACACCTCTCCATCTCCCGAAACCAATCTTTAAACCTGTTCTACCAAGTTTCTCTTGGTAGTAAAGCACACTCGTTGTTCCAAGCCCGCAGAAGGACCACAACACTAGAAAACCACCTCCATTTTAGCTTCATTTTCACATGCGGGAACAGTGTAAAGTCGCAGGGAGAAAGATCTGGACTATAGGGAGGGTGCTTGAGAATATTCGGTGCAGGCTTTGGCGTGGTGAGCTGGAGCATTATCGCGATGGAGGAACCAAGTGTCCATTCTTGACTTTGGCCGCAGGTTCTTCACAGATCCAATGACTTTAGGCAGATACTGTTCAGTATACCACTTAGCTGTGACTATCTTCTGTGTGTCCAAAACGACGCGTTCCACAATTCCACTCGATTTGGAAAATACAGCTATCATTTTCTAGTTTACAGATCGGGATTTTCTGACAACTACGGGTGTGTCCTCATTACCAAAGACCCAGACTTTGTTTTGCACTTTGACCAGCACATAATAATAATAATAATAGTACAGCCAAGTCTCGTCACCCGTCACGATGTTGCTCTCATACCGAGATAATCCCTTATTAAACTTCTCCCGGCACCAAATCACACGTCGTGTCATCTGCTCTTCAGTCAGTCGATGCGGCACGCAGAGAGAACAAAGTTTCTTTACACGCAAATGATCATACAGAATCGAAAGAATTGCTGGTGTGTTTAGGCCTGAAGTACCCTCTATCTGTTGGTAGATCACTCGTCTTTCCCTGTCAAGCATTTTCCTCACTGTAGTAACGTTTCCTCCGTAACTGACGTTCGTGGCCTTCCCGGTCTCTCAGCATCCTCCACAGTTAAATTTCCCCTTTAAAATTCTCTATACCACCTGAATATCGTTGTGCATGTGGACAAACATCACCTACTACAAGAGTCATTTCTTCGAAGCACTGGTTCATGTTTAAATCACGCACTAAATTGAAAAGTAAAACTGCCCTTATCTCATTTCGTGACCACGACGCCATCGCAAGCACATTATACTCTCACTCCTAATGAATAACTGAGTCCATCGACATGGCGCGGCGGCTACTATGTACATATGAACATGTCTCGACATGCAGCAACAAGCAGCTTCCTGCGATTCATTGTTGCGTCGTATTGCAAAACTTTCCTAGTACCCTTTGTATATATATTATAGTAAATTCATCGATGAAAGGAAAGATTAGGTAGGATTTTGACTTTTGTAAAACAATCAATTACGAAACATTTCAAATGCTCTTTGTATATTAAAGTCAAATTGTATTGTTTTCAATTTCTTTCATGAATCCCCACTCATGATATTAATTAAATAATTATTAAAAAAAGGTGACCCTAATTCCACTAGAACAATTCAAACTCTCCGATAGTCTTCCCCTAAAATCTATATTATAAGAGAAGAATCCGTTTGCTTTTTTGTTAGAGTGGATTATTAAATTTTGGTAATATCATAAATTCTATTCGAACAGTTCTGAACTCTCTGGATGTGAAATAGCCCCCCCCCCCAATAATTGTAGATTTCTTTTTTTATATTAGAATGGCTTGAATATTACTGAGTTATAACAAAGTTTTGAATTCCACTAGAAGAATTTTTAGTTTGCATTTGTGTTATATATAATTCACTTAACATTGAGGAAGTCATTTTATCATGGTAGAGACAAGAAAAATTCACTTTCTATTTCGCTGCTTTTTTCTATTTTATAGTATTTATTTGTATTAGTTTGCATTAATTACCTTAATTAATGATGAAATGTACAAATTAAATAATAATTTATGTAATTAAATGTATTTAAACAATGCTTATTGTTTGCGTTGTAATTCAGCAATACAACATTAAACGAATAATTGTAAGAAACAGATAAATGCAAAATCAAGTCATTGTAGTCGCGTTACAATCGGTAATTAGCCAGGATACAAATCTTCCGTTAAGGCGTTCGTCCGAAACAAACCACACGGCGACTATCGAATACGACGGCCAACTTTCGCAATTTCCTCTTAATAACGAGCTCATCGAATACGGAGCATCATTAGCCGACAACCGATGAAAATGGGCTAAGGCGCTACAACCGGACTCTTTCTTTCCGAATCTACCTTTACTAAATACCATCGGTTCATGACTGAGGAAAGCCTGCGAAAATCGCACCTACGTTACACAAAACCAGTCGAAAACAATCGATTCATATTTCCGTTTCCCGTCCGGTTTTACAGGCATTGTCTCCGTCGCCTCCGCCGTCCTATTACTGGTGTTAATTGTCGGACCTGTCAAGAGCGAAGATCCGGATAAATGGGTCTGGTCCGGAGATGGTAGTAGAAATGCTCGATTAGATGGTGGCGGGTCCGCTAGGTACGAGGTTTTCGAGAACGACGGTGATTTCGAGAGACCAGGACGACCCATTTTAGGCGGGCAGGGCGCGGGAGTCGTAAACGGACCGTACAGACCTGGACAAGGGTTGTACAATCCTCAAAGGTAATGAGATATATGTAAAATTTATATCCCAATTGTACGGGGGGGGGGGGGGGGGGGGTTGAATTTTATTTGCTCTGTATTACACAGAGTGATTCATTACAAACTCAATTTTATTTCGCAGAGAAGGTATTGGGACATGTAATGTTTTATTGTGAAAGAAATGCACGCAGAAACATAATTCAACTATTTATGCTACTCGTAAACTCTTTTTCTGTCTAAACAATCATCGTAACTTTATTGCCATTTCATTAATTTGAACTGTTTTATTTTATCTTGGTGGATCTTTTACGTAATTATTTCATAGCTAACATATACATTTTGGAAATAAATACTGTTAGTATTGGCATCTAAACAGATTTAAAACGTTGTATAATATTGATAGATGCACAAGCAGTGGGAGATATAAACATGTTACGAACTACATTACAATAATAAATAACATAAAATACATAAGTGGAGCTGCACAAGTACAGTTTCTAGAAAGAAACTTAAAATATTCACAACCACAATACAACGTGAAAGCTTTACTCTGACTGACAACCGGTAACTACCTAACCTTACAAGTCCGAAGGCATATGTATTGTCTTTAATAAATCCTCACTTATGACATTAATTAAATAATTGTTAAAAAAAACACCCCTATTTCTATTAGAATAATTCCAACTCTGAGTCTCCGATAGCCTTCCACTGAAATATTGGGTTGGCAACTAAGTACTTTCGGTTTTTACTGATAGAGAGCGTTGCTTTATTTTTTGTATAACGTATGTTAGTGCTGTACTTTACCGTTTGTCGCGTGATACTAGTCACATTGACGTAACGCAAGTAGTGCGTGATTTTTATTAAAGCTATTAGTTGTGGGTTAATTTTAAATGGAGTGCAGAAACGAACATTTTCGACATATTTTACTATTTTATTTCCG
Source organism: Dermolepida albohirtum (assembly GCA_031893035.1). Classification (NCBI taxonomy): domain Eukaryota; kingdom Metazoa; phylum Arthropoda; class Insecta; order Coleoptera; family Scarabaeidae; genus Dermolepida; species Dermolepida albohirtum. Next base: position 45,867 of record JAVIWB010002157.1, read on the forward strand.
TAAAGGAAAGAAAGCTGCTGCGGCTCACAAAAAGATATGTGAAGTTTATGGTGCTAATTGCTTAACAGAGCGCACGTGTCAGAATTGGTATAAAAAATTCCGTTCTAGAGATTTTTCCCTCAAAGATGAGCAACGTTCTGGTCGGCCTACTGAAGTTGGTGATGACCAAATCAAAGTGATAATTGAAGAGGATCGTCATATAACTGTTCGAGAGGTTGCGGAAAGGCTACATGTATCGCACACAACAATTGAAAAACATTTAAAATGTCTTGGGCTAGTTAAGAAGCTTGATATTTGGGTACCTCACGAATTGAAAGAAATTCATTTAACATAAAGAATCAACTTTTGCGATATGCACATTAGACGAAATGAAACTGACCCTTTCTTAAAAAGAATCATCACTGGTGATGAAAAATGGGTCGTGTACAGTAACATTGTTCGAAAACGATCATGGAGCAAACACGACAAACCAGTTCAAACCACATCGAAAGCTGAATTGCATCCAAAAAAGCTCATGCTGTCAGTTTGGTGGGATTACAAAGGTGTTGTGGTTTTTGAGCTGCTTCTAAGGAACCAAACGATCAATTCTGATGTTTACTGTCAACAATTAATAAAACTGGATGAAGCAATCAAAGAAAAACGGCCAGAATTGTCAAATCGGAAAGGTGTAGTTTTCCACCAAGATAATGCAAGGCCTCACACATCTTGGGAAACTACTGGAGCTTGGCTGGGAAATGATGCCACATCCCCCATACAGAACTGATCTAGCACCATCTGATTACCATTTATTTTGAAGTTTGCAGAATTCTTTGAATGGTAAAACTTTCACAAATGACGATGACCTTCACTCGCACCTAGTTCAGTTTTTTGCTGATAAGGATCAGAAATTTTATGAGCGCGGAATCATGTAGCTGAAAGAAAGATGGCAGAAGGTCATTGAGCAAAATAGAAAATATATAATTGATTAAAAACTATTCTTTGTTTAAAAAAAAGTGTTTTATTTTATACTACAAAACCGAAAGTACTTAGTTGCCAACCCAATATGTATGAGAAGAATTCGTTTTTTCTGGTTAGAGTGGATTGTTAAATTTTGGTAATATCACATATTCTATTAGAACAGTTCTAGCTTTGGATGTGAAATACCGCCCCCCCCCCATCCCCAAACAGAAATTATAGATTTCTTTTCTTGTATTAGAATGGCTTAAATATTACTGAGTTTTAACATTTGAAATTCCACTAGAAGAATTTTTAGTTTGCATTTGTATTATATATTATTCACTTAACATTGAGGGAGTAATTTTATTGCCATAAGAGAAGAGACATTTAGGCATATTGTCCAGATATTCATTTATTGAGGAACACCACTTGTCAGCCAGTAGAGCCCTAATCCCCGTTTCCTGAATTCTTTCATGCCAGTATTTGTGAAAAATAGGTATATACAGTTCAATCTGGATATCGATTCTCCTAGTTTTTGAAAATATAAAGAACCGATCGTCTAATTGATATTCGTCTCTAGTATTATAGTCGTCAAACAATACCACGAGTTTTAAAATCCCCGAAAGGTTTGTAGATATGAAACAAAGTACGGTAAATAAATATTGAATAAAATGATATAATTCTGCTACTTATAAAATACTGCTTATAATGCATTATAGCGCAGTTTAAAAGTTTTCTCTACGGTTCTCTTCTGAAGCGAGAAGATCTTATTGGTTTCTACAGAATTTCTTCTAGTTATAATAGTATAAGACATATGACTGTGGAAAAATGAATGATAAACCGCAGTAGCTGCTCCGACTCTGGCTACACAAGTAAGTTGGTTCAAGATGTAAATACAATGATATAATTTCAAACATAGCATGCTAATGTGGTATCTTTCAGTTTAATCAGAACTCAAAGAGTACCTAAGAGTAAGAGTCTCAAAAGTTGGGGCCATAGTTTGGATTGAGATGGACTGGGAGGTGTTGCCCAAATTTATTACCACATCGTTCGCTAGATTTTATCATGGACTTCTTTCTTTCAAGATACCTCAAGTTATAGTGCGAATCGATTCACGAAAATTTCGAGAGATAGTTACTTTTCAAAAATAGTGTCTTTTCTCATGTATATATATTTTCAACCAATATTTATGAAAATTCTTGTTATTAAAATGATGCAAATTCAAAGTTTTATCAACATAAATTGTCGATGTCAAAAAAATAATGTTATTTGATAGGTATCTGCTTCTGGGTTTCCGGCCTGGAACCGCGTCACTTGTATATCTGCCGGCGTTTCGAACCCATTTGTATGTACTACTCCCCTGAAACTGTTTTAGTACAGTAGTTCAGCCCTAAAGATGTCCCATACAAATGGGTACGAAACGTCGGCAGATATACAAGTGACGAGGTTCCAGCCCGGAAACCCAGAAGCAGATAGCATGGACCACGACCGCGGAAGTCTACGTACCAGATTATTTGATAGGTACTTTACAATTACTAGTTCCCAATTGCTGGTTTTTATATTCGGGCCAACTTTTAGTCAACGAATTTATCTGGATGTGTTTTTTCCTAGTTCAAATTCATTCGCTGTTTGTGGAAAATTCCAAAAAATTCTACTTCAGAAAAGGGTAGTTGAAGCCATAATTTGGATTCAGATGGACTGGGAGATGTGGTTCAAATTTATAACCACGTCATTCGCCAGATTTCACAGTCATGGGCTTTTTTACCTTTGAGATGTGTGTATCAAATGATAAAATTACTTCAAAGAATTGTGTAACCAATGCCATCTTAAGCATTGTACTATAAATGTTGCATAATTCATTCTAGAACGCTTGGTTATGCTTACGTCTGTGTGTAGCAGAGGGTGGTTCTATTTTCGAACAATTTCGAGCTATTTTTGTTTATTAGTCAATTGTTAAATTTAGTCATTATAATGTAAATCTTTTAATCCTTTTAAATGCAGGCTTTTTTAAGTTATTGTGTCACTTGGGTTCCTTTTATGCTGTTATTATGTTTGTCAGTAAAATTTAGGAAATATTTATAATCATGATAATTTATCATGTGTATCCATACCCTGTTTTAATTTTGTTTTTCTTAATACTTGCCTTTGATGTCGAACATGCTTAAAGTTAATCTGGTACGTAGATTTTCGCGGTCGTGGTCTGTACTATTCTCTTCTGCACTGTACATCGAAAACTGCACAGTTTTCAGTACAATAAACAGTAGCAGTAATTTGGCCCTGAAGATGTCCCATACGAGTAGGTACGAAACGTCGGCAGTTATACTAGTGACGCCGTTTCAGCTCGAAAGCCCAGGAGAAGATAAAAACAGTATTTTTGTCATATTTTGCTATTTTATTACTGAATATGAAGGTAGTCAAAGCAAGAAAAAGTTATGCGAAATATATGGAATGTTGTGCAAAATTTTATTCTGGTAATTTGAATGGCAAAAGTGCACCTCGTTCTGAAAGACCCGTTGAAACTGATAAGAACAAAATTAAGACATTGATCAAAAATCAGTGACGCGGTTCCAGCCCGGAAGTCCAGAAGAAGATATTATGCTTAAAGTTAGTTCAAATTCTAACTTAATCTTTTGTATAACTGCGTTTCGATATACCTACCTTATTGTGTATTGTAATGTGTTCACTATTTAGGCAAATCCAACACTGGTTCATTTCTTAATAATGTCGATGACAGTTCATGCCTTAGCATCGCTTAACAGTCTAATGTCAATTATAAGAGGCATTGACAGGTCATGAATTACTTACTCGAGGTGACAATTTTGTTGTTGAAGAAACAAATATTTTGCATAAACATGTTTTTGTATGCATCATTTTGTACTGTAAAGTTTTCACTATGTAGCCAAATTCTCAATACTGAAGGTATAAATAGAAACCACAATTGGAACAATCTCCAGCTTACTTGTTTATGCGTAATTATTAACTTTTGTATACATACGATGATAATGTTATAACCTATGCCGCCTGTACGCAATATATTAAATAAAACTGTATGATTGTAATGACAAAATAAGTTTGCACCGTTTGTTTCATTGTATACGTGTTTAGAAGTTCTTCATATTAAGTAAGATATACATAATACATTTTCTTCTAATTCTAGACCTCAAGGCACTTATGGGCAGGGTGGTTTTCGGCCGCCGAGGCCTATAAACTCTGGTGGAAACTTTGGTCTGGACGTCGTCGGTCCTGGAGGTCCCGTACTGACAGGTCCTAATTACGGTAGAGACAGACCTTTTAAATATTTCGACACGTGTAAATGCACGGAGAGATTCAACTGCAATAGTTACGGTGTCGCTTACGTAAGTTAAGAAAATACGTATATTTTAATATTTCGTATAAATAAGATTACATAAGCGCTTTGTAAATGACATAAATTTCTCTTAAAATGCATAAAATGGTCTTGGTAGATTTAATCAGTAAACATTAACCAATAACCTGACACTTACATTTAAAAACCCATTTTGTATGGTTTTTAAATGTAATTTTTCTTAATTTGTCCTGAATTTATGCTCGTTATTCATTAAATATTGCTAAATATTTATCTTCTGAATAAATAAATATGTTTAACAGCGAAAACAGTTATGTCATGTGTTAATTACGTTTATAGGGCCATTGCGATGTCGGTAAACAATATTGTTGTTACGCCAGAAAAACAGGACCACCACCAAGTAGACCCATTCATTCACCTGAAAATGGTGTATTAATTGGGCCAGGTGGGCCATATGATAAGCCATCAAATACTAATATATATGACGGTGCGAATGGTATATTGGTAGGACCAGGAGGACCTACAGGAATAGTAGGAAAACCACCAGGCGCGAATGGTATATTAGTTGGACCAGGAGGACCTACAGGAATTGTGGGAAAACCACCTAGACCTATAGGTATATATTATTTGAAAGCACTATTTAATGCTTCTGAAATAATTGATATATAAAGATTCTATTATAAGATTATTTTAAATATCGAAGGATATTCTTTTAAAGTAAAATCTAATATAGAAAAATGCAATATCTTCTTTTGAAAATTTTACTTCGTTTAATAAAAATATTCATTACATTGAATACGTTGTACGAATTTTCAGAATATTTTTCTAGGTTTTTAGAAATACGTAATTTTTTAAAAGAATCAATAATTTTATTGCCCGAATCATTTTCGATAATGCTTACAATTTCCTATAAAAAAGAATAAATTATTGATGTTGGGTTTGGGTCATATGATTGACGACCAATCAATTCAATACTTTCTTATGTAAATAGTCCAAAATTCGAGCAATTTATTCGACAAAGTCTTATCATGATGCAGTGTGATTCTTATGTTTTATTTAGATTCTTATAACACTTAGAGCAAAAACACTTCGCAAGAATTTAAACTTCAAAAGAATTTAAAACTACTTTCCTGTTACGACTTCGTTTGCGAATAATTTTTGTTGAATAGATCTCATGGAAGATTTAACGAAAGGAGGGCAACTGCCTGTTGTATATTTACCATATCAGAGTAATTAAATTTCGTGGAATGATAGAATTGTGTATACTAGATTGGAACATCTGTGGATAAATCATACAACAATGGAGATACATATCTTTTACACAAGCATTATGGTGTCTCCAGCGATTACATAGCTTATCTCCATGTCTTCCAATCTAGAACGTTGTTTTTACAATTTTGCACTCCACTTTGGCAAGACTTCCTTGAACCGCATCATACTTTCCCTTTATGTATCCTTTTTCGTATCCCTTCTAGCTTTATATCCAGTAGTTTCTTTGGTGCTCTATTAGTAGACATTCTCTCTATCTGGTCCAACCATTTCAGTCTAGCAGTTTTTACTTCACGTTTATTTATAATTTCCGTATACGTTATTCATTTTTTATTTTGTTCTTCTTATCCAAATTTCTCCTTCTGTGCAATGATGTCGTCCCAAACGTGACAGTGTAAAAGTATAGTCGGAATTTCGCTTTAGATATACACTCCGCGCAACATGAATAGGACCACCCGACTTGTTGCAAGCTTTCGGTGGTTTGAAAAACAATTCATTTACTAAAAATACAATGCAAGTTTGTAATGGTATGATATGGCAAATAATACGCATTATTGCGCAATAGTGCCTAACGTTATGCATTAGGTGACGTAAGTACCACATATATATAAGATGCACCGCGCCGGTTGGATACGACAAGTATTTAATAGTAAGCTACCGGATGAGTGTCGAGTTACAACGTGTATCCGGATAAACAAACATCTGTAATTAAGGGTATTGTGCAACGATGGGACGACAGAAGTGCTTAAGTATGGAAGAAATTGGAAAAATTAAAGCGTTCCATCAAGAAGGGTATTCCTCAAGGGCTACCGCAAAGAAAATAAGTCGATTACACCAGGTTGTGAACAATTTTATTAGGGATCCCGAGAATTATGGAAAACGTTTTAAAGGGCGAACAACATCCGTTACAACTAAGAGAGAACGTCGAGCCATATTACGCGAAGCATCGAATTCGGCATTAACGGCAAGACAAATCGCGAATAACGTTGGAACGAATGCATCGGTAAGAACTGTACAGAAGTTACTGAAGACCTGTCCGCATTTAAAACGTTTGAAAATTAAACGACGGCCTCCTTTAAGGGAATTTCAGCGCACTGCACGTCTTCAGTTTGCTCGAGCAAAAATGGGGTGGACAAGAGAATGGCAAACTGTTATTTTCAGTGACGAGAAGAAGTTTAATTTAGATGGCCCGGATGGGTTTTCTTATTATTTCCACGATTTACGTAAAGATGAAGTGATTCAGTCACGAAGGCGAGCCGATGTTGGTTCAGTCATGGTATGGGGAGCTGTTTCCTATAACGGACCTGTTGATTTAGTAATAGTGAAGGGCAGATAGAATTCGGAAAAGTACGTCCAGCTGCTGCAACAGGTGAAAGACAAATTTTCCAACGTTATGGCAGGTGGGCCATTTATTTTCCAACAGGATAATGCCAGTATTCACACCGCGCGCATTGTTCGACGCTGGTTTCAAGAACAAGTATTTTGTTATTGCAGACGAATCTTTTATTTTGTAGATTGGTCGTATTCAAGTGGCGTTTAATTACTCTACTTATTGTCATTAGTAACGTACATTTAACTTTACAAAAATTATATTTGGTACCTACATACATCTTTTTATCAACCCTCTTATTTTCGAAAATAACAATTCCAGCGCACTACCATGTTTATACCAACTACCTACAAATGTCATATATGCAGTTGGTCCTATTCATGTTGCGCGGAGTGTACATCATTAAAAGAATGTTAAAAGGAATTATTCTATTATTAATAACACCCTATCAACTACATATGTTTCACGGATTGACCGATCGTCATGCGAAACAGACGCATTTCTCGCTTTGTCGTTCAGTACAGTGGACGAGAGAGGCAGGCGTGATGATTATTCATTATTTTTCTGTATCGAAATGATACGATAAACGCTATCAAGGAATCGTTCATTAATAACACAAAATCTGCCTGACGATCGGTCAATCCGTGAAACATATGTAGCAGATAGGGTGTTATTAATAATAGAATGATTCCTTTTAACATTCTTTTAATTGGCAAATAGCCGTTACGTAATGCGTCCGTCTTATACACTCTAATAACGTAGTTATCGACAAGCGAGATAGGCGCGTTTCTCGCTTTGTCATTCAGTATAGTGGACGACAGAGGGAGGCGCTTGTTATTCATTATTTTTCTGTATCGAAAGGATATGATAGATGCTACCAAGGAATCGTTTATTAATAACACATATCTGCCTGACGATCCGTGATATCGGTGAAACATATGTAGTAGATAGGGTGTTATTAATAATAGAATAATTCCTTTTAATATTCTTTTAATTGGCAAATAGCCGTGTCGCAATGCGTCTGTCTATACGTTCTGGTAACTTAGTTATCGACATGCGAAACAGACGCGCTTCTCGCTTTGTCGTTCAGTACAGTGGACAAGAGAGGGAGGCTTGGTGATTATTCAATATACATCGTTGCATAAAAACACTATGTATTCAAGTAAACGTCATTGAACACGCTCAATACTAACGACGTCTAAATTGAATACCAAATTAAATAAGCATATTCTAGTTATAGTATTATAAAGTCTCGATAAACATCTGATATTTTTGAAGCCTCTTTTTATATGTCAAATAATACATCTTACAAAATTTTCGTGTTTTTTTTGTTGGGTCGGGTACTTCTAGGACCACCCTCGTATATCTTACAGAGGTTGTTTACCATGGATTTAATATGTTCAACGAATGCAAACCTATGATCAAAGATGAATCCAAGACCTTTAACGGTTACACAACGGCTGTGTACAGTTATTTATAACGCAGTTGAAATTCATTGTTCTTTGTCTTAGGTTCGGATACGACTTTTTCTTTTGCGATGTTGAAGTAAAAGTGGTCGTTTCTATACCAAATCTACTGTTGATAAGTTATTTTGTAAGCCGAAACAGTCCTTAAGGGAATCAGTTCTACAGAGTATCTTTAAATTATCTTCAAATAACTGCTTTTTGTACATAATGATATTGACTATATCATTAAATAAATATCAAAAACAAAATTAAGCCCAGATTTTAACCCTGTGGAACTCTCGATATGGGATAAAATATATCATATCTATCATTACTATGTTTAACCTATTGGTTTCTGTCAAATATATATGATTTGTACGGTCTTGTAAATAAATGCTCCAAATTATCCACTGAGTTTAATAATTTGCTATTATTTAAAAAGAAGTAGAAGTGGAAAAACATTCACTATGAACAAGATTTCTAGATCTATGAAAATAAATAAATAAATAAATCATTTTTGCTATTTATTCAGTATCTTATAGAATCTTATTTGGGAACAGAGCCATTTCCATTTAGAACATTATCCAGAAAGTATTGCATTCATATCCGGCATTGATATTTATTATGATTTGTTTAACAAATATTTTTACGAAAAAATGATTCTAAAATATGTTTCAGGATTGGTTGGCGGTTCAAGTAATGGTGTTTTAATTGGACCTGGAGGACCATTCGACGGACCTTACAATAACATAGGAGCATTATATGGAAGATCCAACCAAAATACTTGAATGAAAGTGAAGTGTTCATAAAATAATTTTAATTCTGTTTATATAATTTAATTTATTGTTTAGTGTATAGTATAATGACTAAATATAAACATTTTAATGAGTATCTATAAGATGCATAATTTTATTAAAATTTGATGAAGGTTTCTTGAAGGAACGACGTGGAAGAGGGTTATGATTATGAGATGGCTAAACTGTATTAAAATATGCCAATACAAGAACAAATCTTTAAGATATCCTTTTTTGTTTTCTGTATTAATGAATTATAGACTATTCATTCCTATCTTAAAGTCATGTAACAAATTTGTTTCCTTTTTTTACTTATATATTTGGTTATCAGAAATTTTTTTTTAGAATAAGTATTGCTGAAAATTACACTAGACTTACCTATGGTGGTTATAACAATGATGGAATAGAATAAAGATCCTGCCAAGCTCCATTGTACTTTGGTGGTGCTTTCGTCACCGTCCCAGCCTTGCTTAGTGATGGCATACAACAATTCGTGTTCGAACTGCTCTAAAATGGCAGTCGAATTTTTTATGTAATTATCTTCTACTAAAATGTCCGAACCATTGTAGGTTATATTCCATAATTTGTCTATTGCGTGATTTCTAATATTACTGATGTTCTTCTTTACCTGTAATTTTAATTAAAACTAAGTTATGCATGGTTAAAAAAATCAATCATTAAGAGTAATTTAGTCTTGACTTAGTTTCCATATTAATTTAGATTTTTCCAAATTGGAAAAGCTCTAAATAAAATTTCGTATCAAAGTTATTTCTTTTAATATCTTTGGTTTATTGTGAAGTAATTTAAATTCAATCTAGCTTTAATTCCCGCAGAAATATAATTGGAAAAGAATGGAAATGGAACAGAGAAGAAAACGAATAAATAACATTAAAGGCTAAAAACTCAAAAAACAGATCAAATGTGAGAACTGAGATGACGAACCAGGCGTGAACATGGTCAGGAGAGGGCTGTATGAAAATAAGAAAAATACACCAAAAATATTGAAAAAGTGGGCGACAAGATAGGAAACAAGGATAAGATCTAAGAACAGGATTGTAAAATATAAGAAGTATCAGATGCAAAGAAGAAGAATTAGTAAAGGAACTGATAAGGCACCACATAGATATTGTTAGTTAAGAACAGGATTGTAAAATATCGGAAGAATCAGAGGCAAAAAAGAAGAATTAGTAAAGCAAGTGATAAGGCACCACATAGATATTGTTGGTATTATAGAAACAAAAAGGAAAGGGAAGGGTGTGAATAGAAATCATAAAGATTTCGTACGTAGTCAGGGGTAGATCAGGAAAATATGGCAAAGGAGGAACTGGGGCTAATAATAGCGTCAAGCATATTAAAGAAAAATAATGGAAGAAATGTGGACTGTAATTGTGGTCTACGGCGTAAATGACTAATTTATAAACACGAAGAGAAGAGCGATCCTAGTAAATACAAGTTCATGTCTACATTGCCCGTCATATCAAATATCTTTAAAGTAACTGTAACAATATGAGTTAATATTAATTATCTAGAGTCAGAGAAAATCTTTAGAAAACATAGATACACGGCACACAAGTCCAGAATAACAATCATCAACATGAAAGACGGGTACTTCCTTAGGTGTTAAGCGACTTAATTGAAGTATTTGATATTATATCTTGAGATTCTGCTAAGAGATACCGATTAAGAACTAGAATTACTTGAGTTGGCCTACTCTACTGCGACCTCATGTCTCTCTGAAGCCTCTTGGTTTCTTTACTGGCGCCTTTTGAAGTTAGTCCTGAAAATATCCTCTATGTAGTCCTAGTCTTGTTTCATCAGCTTCACATTTTAGCCTTAGAAATTCCAAATTACCTAGCTTGGGTTCTCTCTACTAAATTCATTATTATTAATCAAATTCATATCCTCTATGATGTTGATCCTCACAACTTTATCTGCGTATATGAATCTTGGTCGTCCTTACTTTTCTAGCTTTTCCCAAGTCTTGCAGTCTTAGAACCTCTTACTTGTGTTATTCCTACTTTTTGATTTTGGATTTTGTTCTGTACCGTTTCAGTATTGTTTCCATGAGAATGAAGAGAAATAGCAGACCTTCAAATCAGAGCCCCGTTTAATCAAGTAAGCTTAACAAAAAGGGGGGTCATTCTTGGTGTTCCCAGGAGAACGTTACCTTTATGCCCTCGTTTGGGTTTATCTTATATTAATTATTTTATCTTATATATTTTATTAGTTCATCTGCGATGCTAGTTTCAATACTCACCATTAGCTATAAGACCTTGGGGAGGCATAAATTCGGTAGTAGAACCTAAAGACGGTCGCGTGAACTGCGAATTGTCATTCATTATGGTCACACGTCCAAATTCGGAAGAAAAACTATGTTTTTAGCTTGATCTGCGATGAAAGCTTACGGAAATTTAAATTTTTACAGTTCGAAATCTTAAATTTGAGTGTTCCTATTCATAAAATTAATTCATTACGTAAGTACATATGTATGTTATGTATCTAAAGCAGAAATATAAGTATCAAAGTTTTACAAGAGTTACTTTATATACAAACACAAGTACAGCAGCAGTTAACTAAAATCAACTTGTCTTCGATATCTAAGATATCCTAGCCAAAGAGAAACTTGCTTTTATTTAATAAGAGCCAACCGAATGGAGTAACTTTAAAGTTAGCAATTAAGGACAAGTATTAAGTATTAAATCTCCACGAACTTTCCCCTCGAGAAGGGGGCAGTAACGAAAAACCATTTTAATAGGACTCCCACTTAAGCGTCTCAACTTATAATAACTCGAGAGGAAGTTCGCATTATGTAGAAAAGACGTAACTCACTTAGTCCTAGCAACTAGTTACTTTGCTCGCTTTTTTTCCTTTCCTCTTATACACGTTTAAAACAATTTTCTCAACATTACTACTTTGAAGGATAATTGAAAAAGAATTTGTGTATTTTGAAAGTTTACGTCTCGAGTCGTTATTAAAATAGGGTAATAAAAGTTTAATACCAATTTACTAGAAGTAATTTTAGAGGCAAAAACTACTTATTTTTAAATTAAAAGTAGTTTCCATAGTTTATACAGTACAGAATTGATCGAATTATTATGTTATTTTCTTTATCCGATTGTCATGGTTTATTGGATCGGGGATATTTTTAATAAAAGTACATAATTGGATGGAGAATATGATATGCAATTCTTCGCAAATAAATAAACACATGTAGTTCTAAAGGTTCTTGGCAAGTGGTTGTTATAATAAATTAGCAAAAGATTGCTAAACAGGATGTCCAGAAAGGAGGTGTAAATTTGAAACTAGATCCGTGATCAAAATTAAGCATGAAAGCTTATGCAAACATATTGTCTAGATGTTTTTACCCTAAATAACATTGAAGTGGAGAGTGCTATTAAAACAACTTAAACGTATATACGAAGGTTATATTTTAAATAAGATCTGCTTTTAATAAGAAGAAAAATACTGTAAATATCATCAAAATATATTTCCATATTCTACATACTAGTTTTCTAAATAATTTCCATAGTTGTTCAAATATTTGCCATACCATTCAACAAATTTTCGAATTCCGACGCCAAAGAAATTTGCCGCCTGTGAAGAAGTCCAATCCATGACTACAGTTTTCACGCCTTCGTCGTCGTTGAAACCGTGATTACCAAGGGACTCCTTTAAGTACCGAAGCAGGCGTAAATCACTGGGAGCAAGATCTGGACTGTAAGGTGGATGATCCAGTTGTTTCCATTCAAAAGACCTGATTAGACTTTATGTTTGTGCAGGAGGTTGTGGTCTTGCATTGTAATAGAGAGACATCGCATAGGAAGAGAGGAGACCACGCTGTTCGTTTTCTATGGCACGCCTGAGTTTTCTTAAGGTCACACAATACGCATCAGAATTGATTGTTGTGCCTCTTACAAAAAAAAAAACACTGTCCTGTTCCAAAAGACTGACCTTTCATGATCTGTCGTGCTGAAATTGTACGTTTGGCTTTTGGGAGTCATGTGAGACACCTAAGTCTCATCTTCTGTAACGATGTAGTCTAGAACTTCATCTCCCTGCTGATCGTATCAAGTCAAAAACGCTAAAGTGCAGTCCAATCTTTTCGTGATCGTCAGGAAACAATCTTGGAACCTATCGGCAACACAATTTTGGATACTTTAGTTATCCGAAACAATGGTGTATAAAACTGCCCTTGAAATTTGAAAAAAAATCAGTTGATAATTTTGAAATAGCGAATCGTTGGTCTTCTCGAATTTTGTTGTCCACATCACATGCGTGGCTCATTATGCATATTAAATCGCCAATCTTTGAATATTCTCACCCACTTTCGAACTGTACTATTACTAGCATTATTACCGTATACTTCACAAATCTGACCGTGAGTTTCTGCTGCTGCCAAGTTTCTTGTACTTAAAAATTGAATTATAGATACACACAATTCTCTTAAACAATATGTACTTCTACAGTCCAGCACACATACATACGATACGGCTGCAAATAGCGTCTAAACGCGTGCCAAGCAGCATTTTTCACAGGCTCATTGGCAAACGGACCTTATTTAAAGAATAAGCCTCGTATATATGTAATAAATTTATTTATTTTTCTGTAGATTGTCCACCATTCACATCGTACATTTATTTAATGTTAAAATATTAATGGAATTGGGAGTTTGTTTTGTAGTTGCAGTTGGATTTGTATATTTTTAAAATTAAAAGTAACATTAATCTATACCTAAATAATTAGATCTAAATAAGAAACCTAACAAATACACTGATCTATTCATGTTCGCGAAATGTGTAGTGTAGCTAAAATAAAACTGGTGTTGCCAACCACTGACAGTTGACGTGTACAAATATTACTTAGTACATTTATGCAATATTATCGTGGGAACAAATGAAAATAGTAATTAGAGTAGACATTGTACTTTGCCACAAAATGTATACCACTGCTAATAAGCAACGTCATTATTGGTAATCTTTATTACGAAATGATAAATAATAACTTTAGGTTGTCTTGTTTTACAATGCTTTGATAAAAAGATATACTTTTGGTTATCTTAATAATAAGATAACTAATGTAAAAGAAAAAGTATGGTTTTATTTGGAAAATTATAAGAGATGTTTAAAAAGTTCCCCCGCCTCTTTGATACATCTTTAAGTCCGCTTTATCATATTCTTAAATTCATTTTGTAACGATTGAGGAGGTATCGGGTTATAATGGGTGTCTCAAAGTTTACGCAAGATTTGAATTTGTCGCTATTTGTGAAGTAAAGTGTTGGCAACCCTAAAAAGAACAATTCGACAGCTGACAGTTTAAGGTTAGTAAAAATGGAGCGTTGCACGATAGAACGTGTCTTCATTATTGAACAATATTTCAAAAATAATGAAAGCTTGGCGGCCGCAGTTCGAAAATTACATAGAAAATATTTTCGGAATAGTATTTTAACTTCGTCAACTGTGAAGAGATTAATTGAAAAATTTAGGGAGACTGGATCCTTTGGAGACGCCAAACACACTGGTCGTCCAAAAACAAGCCGTTCAAATGTCAATATCGAAGCAGTTCGTGAGAGTGTCGATGACAATCCAGAAACCTCAATTCAGCGTTGTGGATAAGAATTGCAAATTTCAAGAAGCTCTCTACAGCGTATATTCACTAAAGATCTGTGTCTCCACGCTTACAAAATTCAATTAACATAACTGAAGCCTAATGACTATGCACAGCGAAGGGAGTTCGTTGAATGGATTATTGAACAGCAACAAATGGATGCTGATTTTTCGATCAAAATAATCCTAAGAGATGAAGCACATTTTCACCTTGATGGCTTTGTTAATCGCCAAAATTGCCGTTTTTTGGGGTTCTGAGAACCCACATGTGATTGTCGAAAAACAAATGTATCCACAACGTGTCACTGTTTGGTGTGGATTTTGGGCTGGAGGCATAATTGGACCATACCTTTTTAAAAATGAGGGTAGTCAAGCAGTGACTGTTGCTGGTGCTCGATATCGCGACATGATAACATAGTTCTTTCTGCCGAAATTGGATGATATTGATGTGGCCAATATGTGGTTTCAACAAGACGGTGCCACATGCCATACAATCCGTGAGACAATTCAATTACTGCATGAGACATTTCCAGGTCGTGTACTCTCTCGTTTCGGTGATCAGAATTTGCTCCCTAGATCGTGTTATTTAATACCATTAGATTTCTTTTTATGGGATTATTTGAAATCATAGATCTATGTCAACAAGCCCACAACTACCCGTGCATTGAAGGAGGAGATTCTACGCTGCATCAATGAAATTCAGCCACATTTATGCTTAATGGTCATGGAAAATTTCGACAAACGAGTGCGTACGTGCATGCAAAGCCGTGGAGGCCATTTGCCCGATGTGTTATTCCATAAATAACCCTATCCTATGTACCTTATTATTCAATAAAAAAATAACTATCAAAAGACAAAAAACTGTATTTTCTACTTAATTCAAATCTTGCGTTAATTTTGGGACAGCCTTCATGTTTCTGCAATTATTTCTCTTAGGTGTTCAAGTGCTTGTGGACTATTTTTACATACAGTATACTTTAGATACATGAAATCATAATAGTCTAAAATTATTAAATCTGAGGACCCTGAAGGAAATTTAACAATTCATTTATCAAAAATTCTCTAGTTGTATGCGTCGTGGTGGTATCTTGTTGAAAATAGCCATTTAAAATCAAATTATCATCCGAAATTATCAAGAGACTGTCGTGACTAACCATATCTATGGCTATCGGTGTTAAGAGTTTCAAGAGTTCTATTGAGGATGCTCTCTAAATATTGGTATAGATTTTCGTGTTTAGATTATTTATGCATCGAGAAATATGAAAACATCGGTGAAAAATGCAGAATATTTATTATTTTTTAAACCGTTTAAGAACCATTCATAATATGTATTCCATTCTTTGGACAAAATCTCTAGGTTAGAGTTATTGTGTAAGCATTATTTTGTATGGATGCTGCTGATGTAGATTCTTTTTTTAGAACCATATGTATAGTTCCGTATATCAATATTGCTTCGTGAGCTTGTCTTCTAATCTACTTCTCTGAGCATTGAGCTATTTCTGTATCAATATCAGTTCGTTTTCTTGGCCATCGCTACCAGATTTACGAGTAACAATTCCGTCTACTCAGAAATTTTCGACATACGAATATATATATGTTCCATCAAAGCCGTGTAATTCATGGCAAAATCAGGAAATTTTTCTGGAAAATTCTGAAAGTATTGGGCTATGAAATATTTTTGTGTTTTATTATCATATTTTAAGGGTTTTTCAAATAATTATCAGCAACAAAATTCGGTGTTCCAAATTAGGCATTCGACGTGAAATATTCGCAGTTTGAAATATTATAATTGTCATTTAACTAAGTGTTCACAACTAAAACGTAATACTCAAAGTCTACCTTAAATATAAAATCAAATAATTGACCACACGATATTTACATGGCACAACTTAATATCTAATATTAGTCCCACGTGTTACAAACTTAGCGAAACAGATTTGTATACGATCTAAAGTAATAAAGCTTTGACAAGCCACTTACGATAATTTCATTTTCTTTTTCCAATTTTTCAAATGTTAACGCACCCAAAATGCAATAAGACACTACCATTGACACTAATGTTATGTGCGAGAACAGACATGATATTGTTTTCCATGTATATTTCAAGAAACTGGTGCAAAAACTGGGTCCTTTACGTTGGAGATCTTCAGGATCAGAGGCGTATACATTAGACATATTTTTACACTATGTACACCAAGAATTACATTTATATATATATTAAAATAAGTTTATATTATCAATGATAAGTCGACATAAGGCATTGGTTTATTATCTCTTATTAAATCTCATATTAAAAATCACTTTAGATAATGGTAGATTCACAAATGCATATGCGAACGTATCAAATATATACGTAATTGCTGCGGAAGGCGATAAAACGAAACTAAAGTATAACATACTCTATATACTGAATCTATTTTGGGCTTATGCTTTTCGCTGTGTGAAGTCAGCCATGATGTAGTCTGTTATTTGTGTCCGAAATCCAATTTTAAACGCATCTGACGATAGGGTTTTTGTTTTAAAGGCAACGCAATACATGTATACGTACATACATATACACGTACGATCGTCATATCAAAGCCAGGCAAATTATTAGCTTCAATTGTTCGGAAAGATGTATCTCCTGACATTAAGGTTTGAATTGCACGAAGCACGTGTTGATCCACAGAGAAAGGGTTGCGATAAAAACTTTATTAATAAATTCTAAAGTAAAATACTATTTTTAAATAATGCTGTCAATGGTATGTATATATATATATATATATATATATATATATATATATATATATGTATGTATATATATGGTATATATTTACTATATATTATATAGTACAATAGTAAGTATTATTTAAATTTGATTTTTTGGTATTCATTTTAGGTATAATAGACGGCAAAAGATTTGTGAGAAATGTAATAAAATATATCTTTCCTTTAACAAAATTTTTATTTTTGAGTGGAGTCCGATCTTATTATAAAGTTTGTGACATTGAAAAACATTAATTTTGAAGTAAAATTTCACTCATCTTTTCAGTAAATACCTTTAAGTCGTTGACAAAGATGTATTTGCAGTAATTAATAAGATGAACTGAGTGATTAATGAACAGAATAAAGCGAAGAGCTCATAAGTTTGGTCGCTGCGGCACTATAGATGTTCGTGTTAGTAATTTTGATTCAAATCTGTTATAGTAAGTGTACTAGCTGCTGATATTTAGTAAATAAGATATAAACCACTGTTTCAGTTAATTCCTGACACCAAAGAAATCCAAGATTTATTCTATCAAAAGCTTGCGCATATGACCACTCGTTAATATTTTAAATTTCAAAACCTTCTAGTAATAATAATAATAATAATAATAATAACATAAGTTTAAAATAATATGTTAACACGAATATGAAAAGTTTCTCACTATACACAGTCTGTCGCAGAGAAAACCGAACTTTTTTAAAATAGTAATTCTTAGCTACGCCATCTATTATGCGTCGGTAAGGTAGATCTTTCACCAATTTTATGTCAATCATGGCATTTGCATCATTAGAAACAGAGAAATTGCGCATAAAGTAACAGTGTGTATTTGGCATTGGTCGAAAAATGAATTTTGAACAAGAGCAAATATCAAGTTCTGTTTTAAACTCGGTAAATTAATCACTAAGGTTGATATATAACCCCTTTCCACATTCACTTTCGTAATTCTGTATACGTATTTCGACAACTAAGTTTTCATCATCAGCAGATAATTGCAAATTGTCGCACATGGTAAATTGCTTACTGAAACGTTTAATTTGACAAAACGAGTATATGGTGATGCGCGTTTATCACGTACGAGTGTGAATGAGTGGTATAAACGATTTAAAGACGATTAGCGGACATAAATTGCGACGAACATCCTGGTGCAAAAAAATCTGTGGTTGCGGAAAGTAACATCGAAGTTGTACGTGAACTTATCAAAAATGAGCTCAAATCCTCATTGTGATACGTGGGAATGGAATTAAATACTTCCAAAGATTTAATTCATCGCATTTTGATACAGCATTTGGGACTGAAAAAGATTTGTGCAAGGTTTGTACCAAGCAAGCTAACTGAATTCAACATTGTACAGACTTGATTAAAGACTCAAAAAAGGACGAATACTTCAGATATTCTATAGTAACTGGCTATGAGACATTTCTTACTTATTGTCAGATCAATATAATTTTCTTTCGAAAAGATCAACAGTGACAAATGTTGCGACTCTATGTCAAGAACAGTGTGAAACGTTGGATGAGGGGGGGAGGGGCAGTCAGAAGTTACTTATATCAACATACAACAATATAACAGATATATGTAGATATTAGTCTATGTCAAGGTTACATCAGGGCTCCAACTGTTTTAATTATTTATTATTAATACTTTAAAGTATTCTATGTTAGCCTTACCCTGATGATTTTACAATATATCATTAAATTATTGGATACCAAGAGCATATTGGAACTTGGATATTATTAATTTAAAGAAATTAATATACTTTCAAAATTTTATAAAAAATCGGCACCATACTTTCGTTGATGAAATATGTTTTTGTAATTGTTATAAAAGTATGTTTGAGTATTAAAAATGCAGGGTCTTCTAGTTATTTGTCATTTCGTTCAATTACATTTTTTTAATAAGAATTTTATTTCTCCTTTTAAATGATCATGGCATATTTTAGGAACTTTTATTAGAAATGGTAGCTCAAAACTAACTTCACTTCAAACATATCACTAAAAAAATTGCAAATAATGGAAGTATATTACCGTTACATTTGTCGAAATATGTGTGACATTCCATGAATCTTCCTTTTGTACTTTAGTCGGACTAAAATAAGAAAAAAATATCGAAAGAAAGGAAAAAGTAATATCCTTTAAAATGAACAGGAACTTTCTTTCAGGGGGCATTTTCTAGCACTACTTACGTGAAGAAGTAAATAGGATTTAGTAAATCGGCTTTATTTACTGCCAAAGTATTGACATCATCGCAAAGAAAAAGTATTAAGCTTCCAATATCTCTTTGCAGTTTAAAAAGTTTGTTATGTATGTTTCTTTAGGTCATTCTAACGTACAAAATCGGATAAAATGAGCATACATATAGGGAAAGGTGCATTGTGTTCCACTCTCTACATTGTTCACTATTCTGTTTAGTCTTTTTAAGTAAGATAAAGCAAGCATTTAACTTTTTACATATTTAATCACAGCATACAAAGGGTGTTTCAAATTTCGCAGTTTTTAAAGAATAAGTAAAACGCTTAATTTGAATTCACTTTCAAAAACTTTTTATTGGTAATCGAAGTATCAGTTATGATAAATGGCCTCCTCTTGCAACTCCACAGACGTCCACTCTTTTGTTAAAATTTTCAATGACATTTTTATATAATTGAGGCACTATCTCACCAATGACACGAATAATTTCATCTTTCAAAGCAGGAATTGATTATGGATTGTTTTTATAAACTTGACTTCTTACATAACCCCCAAGAAAATAATCCAATGTGGTGTCCAATCACATGCTGGTGGCAAATTAACATCACCGTTTCTTGAGATTACACGTCCGGGAAATTTTTCTCTCAATAAATCAATTGATTCGTGTGCAAAGTGAGGTGTAGCGCCATCCTGTTGAAACCACATATCCTCTAGATCAATATTCATTAATTCAGGCCACAAAAATTCGGTTATCATCCGACGATATCGATCACCATTGACAATTACAGCTTCACCAGTAGTATTTTCAAATAAGTAAGGTCCAATTACATCATCTGATCATAATACACAGCAAACAGTAAGTCGTTTAGGATGCATAGATACGGCAATTTTGTTTATTAACATAACTACCAAGTTCAAAATGTGCCTTATCGGAAAACATTATTTTTTGAGAAAAATCAGCTGGATGTTCATTGATGAAATTGACAAATGAATGACGTTTTAAATAATCTAATGGCTTCAGTTCCTGTGTTATTTGAACTTTATATTCCTTCGGAGCTAAATCCTTGTGTAAAATATGCCATGTTGTTGATCCACTAAGCCCGAGTTGTTGTGAACGTCGTCTAATGGACATTTCAGTATCTTCAGCAGCACTTTCACGAACTAAACCAATATTTTTTTTATGAACGACTACTACAGCTGTATTTTTCACTTTTTTGATCTTCCACGTAACCGGTCTCTTGAAATTTTTTAATAATTCGACCAATAGTGCTATCAGATGGACGATTATCTAAACCATAACATTCACGTAATTTTCTAAAAACTCTTTTTACACAACGCTGACTTTCATAAAATAATTCAACAATTTGAACGCGTTGTTGTACCGTGTGCGAAGCCATTTTTATTAATGTCATACATTACACTTTTTAAATGTCCACATACCCAGACAAATTCAGTGCGTCATCTATATTTTATTTATTCTTTAAAAAAAACCGCGCAGTTTGAAACAGCCTTTATTATAATTTTCAGAAACGAGGACAGGTTATTTTAACAGAAGCGAACGGTGAAAATTAACCCAAAGTTCAAACTAGTAATGTACCTTAGGGCATTTGTAGTTGTACCTTTGTCCATTTAAGAAAATACATAATTCTGGTTTAACTTTAATAATATCTTAAAACATTATAGAACCACTTTTCAAATACTCTACGTTGTACTCATTGAAACTTACATTGAAACGCAATAGTGAGGAATTTTGAACCATTCCATCTACTATACTCGGAGGTGGGAGTTTGCAAATTATATCGCCGTGAATAAAGTCAATCGTTTCCTTCGGATTATAAACAAATTTATGAAAATCATTGGTTCTGCGTAAATATTTAATTTCAATATTGCCATTCTTGAAATTAATGACTTCTGCTACATAGTACTTCACAGTTTTCTTTTCCGATGTTTTTACTAATACAAAACTCGATTTTATATATTCTATCACTTTCATACCGTTTTTCAAATATATATTATCTCTAGCAATGATATTGTTACGTTAATCCGCTTTGATTAAATTATGCGCTGATTGTGGTCATTAATCTAATTAGTGCATATTTTTTGTACTTGGAAAATAAAATATTATTCGCTTTTTAAGGGTATGTTTATATTTCTAAATAAAAGCTTTGTAAAACCTTTAATACATTTATTAAAATAAAAATATTTACATAGAAACAAACTACTATACTATACAGACCTATTTACACTACGAACAGTTACCAATACATATGCGTAATGGTTTGCAACTTGACAGATATATCGACCTTTAATAGAAATTTGCTAATGCCGCTATATGTGTTTACATATACTGTTTATTGGCAGATAAATGTTTTCGCCCTGATTTTTAACGTGCTCGTACGCAATGAATTAAATAAATACAAAAAGTATATATACAAACATTTCGTAGAAGGGAGCGATTCATCTCTGACGTCGAACTCTTTTACAGTGTTTTTCTTCTTTGTGCCAACTCATTGTGTTAATTGCTTAGTAACTTTCTCAGTAACTTAAATACTTCGTTTCTTTTTATTAGGGCTGCAATTTCGTCTTCTTCGGGCGCATTTGGGATAAATTTTTACCTTTTTAGACGTTCACTTACTTTATCTTGAATTGAGTTATTTTAGGCAAAGATCTTAAAGTTTCTGGTCTGATAATTGGTAGGAACTCATTCCTCAGGAAAAATTCAAGTTCCTTTAAAATGTTTCCAAATATTTGAAGAAGCATATGCCTTTGGAAAAGTCTTTCCAATCAGTTCGGCAGTATCGTATATGGGTGATAGGTTGGCCAAGCTGGAAGGATAAGAAGAAGCAGGATTGAGGAGTAATTACTTGCAACAGACAATGTTATAATATGATTTTATAAGACCAAACCTAATCATATACAAAGGTTGCATCTTGTGACTTCTATATGGTGAAAAGTTAACGTTGAGTGAAACTAACGTGTGATTCAAATGCTACAATAACTTTAAAAATATCTGCATTAGATCAGCCTGGCAAATTTGAATCTCCAACTATGCCAATCGGGCAACCTTTTAACATGTGTGTTTTGAAATATCCATTTCAAAACACACAGAGAAAGATCATTATTAGCGAAATGTGATTACCAATTGCGTTTATATCTGCAATTAATGTCACATTTTTGTCGCTTTCATCGCTAGTTGTCTGACCTGCTTCGTTACGTTCGATCCTATAACTTTGATTGGTTCTAAGTAGAATAGCGAAACCCTTATTTATTCAACCAGAGCCAGTCTCAGTTCGTGTAGTACCAGATTTTGTGCAATCCGTTTCATTCTCAATAACACACCATCTTCTTTTAAACACCCCATCAACTATAATCTCCTTCCCAAGTCTCCTCTATCCACTCTTCCCAAGATCAATTATCACTGTTCGTTTGTTCGCAATACTTCTTCCGTTCGCCTATTACTTCTATACCTTGAAATGTCCCATATATCCCATCCATTCCACCACCTACCTCCAAGTTATCATTCCACTCCCGCCGATTGTTTTTTTATCATTGTTTCAGATCCGATTAGCTGAAAAATTATCATGCGAAACAATTTTTTATAATTTCTACATCAAGTTATCACATTTTATTTGTTGAATGAAGTGGATCTGGTCAAATTTATGGCTTCGGGTTTTCAAGTGCAACACAGGATGTCTTTTCAAAAATTG
Source organism: Dermolepida albohirtum (assembly GCA_031893035.1). Lineage (NCBI taxonomy): Eukaryota > Metazoa > Arthropoda > Insecta > Coleoptera > Scarabaeidae > Dermolepida > Dermolepida albohirtum. The sequence goes on from JAVIWB010002157.1 coordinate 69,208, forward strand.
TCTTAACCATTTTTTGCCAGTATCTTTTTCTATAATCCACGAACCAGGAACGTTTCTTCTATTGGCAGTGGTATATTGATTGGCTCCGAAATCTGAACTAGATTTGAACGGGTCCGAAATCCAAAATTATTTTATATCGACTTGATCTGATCTGAATCAACTGAAAGAGATCTGAATTGAATATGCATTTTTACTCGAGGTATCCTTGAAACATTATTTAGAAAGCAAAATACAAATATGACCTATACTCAAATATAATATTTAGTACAGTAGACGCTCACAAATTAGAACTCGCACAAATTCGAATCTTGCGGAAATTAGAACCTGAGATTTGAATGCATTAAAGGTTCTAAAATTAGAACTTTAAGTTCTAATTCTCGAGCGTTCCTTTCTGTGTTGAAGGGAAATCACCGAATTATACGAGTACATGTAGGTGGGGATTTCCTTCGCGTGCTTACAGAATATTTGACCATTCGAACGTGAATATTTAATACGTGCACACATATTTTGCTGACGCTCCGTTGAAAAGTGCAAGTGAGTGAAATTCAACATGTCAAATAAACGTAAAAAACACTTTGTCATTGGAAACTAAAGTAAAGATATTAAGAATGCATGATGAAGGTGTCCAAGGGAATCGCTTAGCCGTAGATTTCAATGTAACAAAATCTGCGATCAGCTATATAAAATCGAAAAAGGATGCTATATTTAATATCCTGAATATCCCGAAATGGAAATTCGTCTTTATGAGTGGTTTTTAAATCAACAAGAAAAATGGTGAATAATAACTGGACCTATATTAAAAAAGAAAGCTAAGACGATTTTTACTGAAGTGTATCCCGATAAAGATAAAAGTACATTCCATGCAAGCGATGGATGGTTAACCAATTTTAACCATCGACCTAGTATTCGTTACTTGAAAATTGTCGGGGATAATAATAATAGCTGAAAGTGGCTAAATGAATACTGTTTTGAAACTCCATTCAATTCGCAATGCAATAATTTTTTTGAACCAAGCTTGGGGATGAGTTACCACAAAGCACACTAAAGAATTCTTGGTTCAAATTGTTAAATTGGGACCCTAATCAATACGACAGCGAAGACGATTTGCCCTTAGCACAATTACTTCAAAAAGATCATGTATGGAATGAAGTTCGCGAAAGGAACCTAAGTCTTTTAGAAGAAATTGCACCAAACGATTCCATTGGTGTAGACGAAATCGAAGAATAGAATGAAGACGTTGTTAGAAACGGACTTGGAGACCAACTCAATAGCGATGATGATGCTTCAGATAGCAGCGACGACAGAGTTATGGAAGACATACCAATAATTCCTTTTTCTATAGCCATGGAAAGCGTCAACAACTAGATGCAATGGTGCAAAAATAGGAAGTTGAATTCCATCAAGCACTTGTCCAATCTCTTGTTCCTCCGTAACGACATATGTAGTTCTTTCTAATATTATAAAACTAAAAAAACAGACTCATATTACAGATTATTTGTGTACAAGTAATGATAAATAAATAATAAACAAAAATTCTTTTTGAACTATTCATTATTTTTTATCTTCGGTGTTATTTTTAGCTATTTTGGGCTAGTTGTAAAAACATTCGGAAATTAGAACAATTTGAAAATTAGAATTGCCCCGGGAACAAAGTGGTTCTAATTCGTGAGCGTCTATTGTATTATTAGAGTATTACGTGTTACTTAAATTAATACAAAATTTACATTTTTACAATATTATGTACTTAATTTACGTAAAGGTTTTTGTCGTATATGCATTGTTAAATATAGTTTTATTTAAATAAATTACTCTTATCGCATTTTAGTATGAGTTTCATTTAATAAATTTGCTTCGATTGTAGTTTAATACGAGTTTTATAATTCGTGCCTACGGGGCTAAAATTACGTTGTAATCGATATTGCCTATGATATGTATTCTAGGGTTAATATAATATGCGTTTTTTGTACATGGCTGGCTAGATAGATAACACAAAAATACAATTTTGTATTTTGTGCATTACGTTTACCTAAAAACATAAATTTAGTGCTACAAAGTTGAGAAGAACACAAAATAAACCTCGCATATGTCTTTATTAAATCAAGTACAGTATACATCATCAAAATAAAAATAAAATTATACGTGTAAGACGCATACACACAAAAATCAAATATAATAGATGACATCCTTGAAACATCCTAGATATATAATCTTTCCTTCGAGATCTGCCAAATTTTATTTTCGTTTGCGACATCTAGGCCTTCTCTCTATAGTAGTCATTTATTATTAAAATTATGTTATAATACAAAGATGACGTGCGTACAATTCTGAAAATAAATACAAATAAAAATAAAACTTCTGTCTTTTATTCTTTTAAAAGCGTACAAGGTTGTTTTTTGTTAAAATCCATTTCAAATTTAAGCGAAGCCTTACGGGAGGAATAGTAAAAGGCAGACATACAATTTTAGGTAAATTTTAATGGAGAGTGTGGTTGATTAAATTAATCAATTAAGGTTAATGTAACCCCTTTCCACAACAATTTTCGTATTCTGTATATGCATTTCGACAACTAAGTCGTCATCATCAGTAGAAAAATTAATCACAGTGTCGCACCGAGAATCAAGCCCATACTAGACTTATGCCGTCGAAAGCCAAACACACACTCTCAGTGTGAAAGCCAAACACACGCACTGAGAATGTGTTTCTGGCTTTCGACGGTAGGTCAAATTTTCTTTATTTGAGAACAAGCTGTAACAATACTTTTGTATTTCTACTGACTATTTCAATCGATAGGTCCGAATCTGTTAATACTAAATAAGTATATCCCCGTCATATTACTGAAAAACTAGCTGTAGAATCACTTGGAATCACGCATACTGTATATACATACAGTGTGTGTTTTGGCTTTCAACGGTATAGATCCTGTACGGAATTTATTTCATGCGGATTTGCTGTAGTTTTCCAGGTGCGACATTGTTTAATTATCTGCCGATGACAACAACTTTTTTGTCGAAATACGTATGCAGAATACGAAAATTAATGTGGAAAGGGGTTATATATCAACCTCAAGTGATTAAGTCGACCACAGGATTCATCAAAAATTACCTAGCTGTAGAAGTTAAAACCTATTGCTCTGTACGTTTGCTCCCCATTCATTCTCAGCTATTATAAACAGCTGCTAATGAAGACAATTAAACCCATCCTAAAAGAAATGTATATTGTAACGAATCATCAGTTAGAACTTAGATGGACGATAATCACACCAGTTCATCGCAACACAAATGTTACAAGGGTTGCTGCTAAGATTTCTGAATGTTGTAACATTGTAGTTATCAGATGCTTGATATATAAAAATTCATAAATTTTGACATTTGTGTTGTTCAACAAAAGTGATAGAATGGAAAAATATAGAACAGTTGGATTGCAAAATAATTTCGAAGTTAATAATAATTTGTTTTATTTTCGATTGAAAAAAGTTAAAAAGACTTCATCGATGATTGAAAAATTACTTTTACTTATGAAGCACTCAAGAATAATTGTGTTTCGGTGGTCTCAAGACTAAATTTGGTCATAGTAGCTCTAGTGATGAATTTCGTGAAACTCGACCAGCAACGATAGCGGCGTAAAACATTAACATTTTTCGACAAAAGATAATGGTAGATCGTCATGTAACATAGCGAAATTGAGTCATAAATGTGCACTGACATGAAGTATTATAGATTAATCAAATTTTGGTCACTTAAGTGTTAAGAATTACACAGGCCAACCAATAAATATTTTTTAAAAACTTTTTTCAAAGTTCAACCTGTTTCTTATGTATTTTGAGATGCTGAATCCAAATTTTCTATGAGTTCTTTTCTACCACGTACCAATTTTTCGCAATCTTTATCTTTTGTTGGGTATGATAGTATTAAAATATATAGATTAGATTTAAAGGTACGTAATTTATTATCAGAGTATAATTGAAAAATATAAAATTTTATTATTACAATGGTAGTGTAAGTTTGAATATGAACAGGTTTTTACTTATTAATCTAAAGTTTTATATTTCTTCAACCTCTTCACGGTAAAAGTTCGAGTGTAGCTATTCCTTTTATATGATGCTTCTGGAGTTGCTCGTAGAAAGGTTCAACAGTAATCTCCCATCATGTTGACATTCCAACGACTTTAATACCGTTTCTCCATCTCCTTTATATCTTGATGGAAACGCTTCCCATGTTCCTCACTTACAACTCCAAGATTGTCAGGGAAAAAATTTAAATGTGAGTGTAAAAAATGCACCTACAGATTAGAAAGTATATGCCTTCGTGACTTTCTTTGTATTGGTCACGCAGATACTCAAAAGTGCACTTTGAGCATTTACTACTGATTAGGTGTATAGACCAAGGTATTATCATATACTTACAATGCATAAATAACGTAAAGTAAACATGCGAGGAAACTTTACATTCTGTTCAGCACGTCAAAAAACAAAAATGGGAGCCAAATTTATAAAAAAAGTTTATTCATGGTTGGCCTGTGTTACTAATTATAATACTATTTATTACTCAGCCTGCTACATAAATTCCACGTGTCAGAATTTTTGGTAAATTTATCATAATTGATTAAGACCAAATAATTTTCTTGTTTTAGAGAAAATGTTGTTTATTGATATCTGTACAGTAAATCTTATCCTAATTTATAAAGTGCTTTCTCTTTTTACTTTTGAAACACTAAAATAGTGACATTTTTAGTCTGGAACAATTGTACTTGGATCATACAATAGTATTTGAACACAGTCTCTGCTAGGAGGCTTTTCTAATTGTTCGATCTGGATTACTTCGGAAAATCTGACGGTTTTCGTCTTCTTTGCCTTTCTTTTGAAATAACGCAAGGTCCAATAAAATTGAAAGGGTATTATAACGAGCCAGATTATCAAATAGAAAAGAAATAAGTATACTTGAATCCTCTTCTTGAACTTAGCACGTGAGACTAATATCAGAGTAGCCAGACATTGTACAAAATTTATGAAAATGCATACTATGTAAGGAAGCATTAAGAAGTAGTACATATTAACTATGCCATACATAAATGTTAAAGAGCAGATCATGTTTATAAGTGCGAATAGAAGAGATGTATAAAAGTACCAAGTAATATGTACAAATAAGCCTGAGGAGGCGGAGATCAAAGCGTTGCAACAAAGTATTATGCATGTGGTTTTTTTATATGACATGATTTTGACAGCTTTTAAATTCTGTGATTTCAATTAAGCTGAATTTATGACTCGAATTTACTCAATGCAGATCATTTTTGCAAATAAATCCCTCGCTCGTACACACTTGGCCTTTGATGTACGCATCTGACATATTTACAATTGTCAGATTGATTGGAGTTCTTGACATTAAACCAGGTAACAAAGAACTATGTGTGCAGGTTCTTTTACTTCTCATGATTTTAGCAGTTCTTAAATTCCGTGACTTCAATTAAATTGAATTTATGCGTCAAATTTCCTCAATGAACATCATTCCTGCAAACGAATTCATCACTTACACACACTTAAACTTTGATGTACGCATCTGACATATTTGTAATTGTGAGACTGATGGGAATTTTTGACATTAAACTAGGTAAAGTCTCGGTCAAGGTTATGTGAACAAAATAGTATTATACTTCAATATTACTACATACAGCTGTTTAACTCAAGGTTGTGAGAATACAAGAATGAACGTGGCTTATTGAAAGTTTGATTTGTCAGAAAGTGGTAGTAACTAAAGGGACATAAGTCGTGTCTCATAAAACAGAGAAACAGTTAAGCACAGAACATATCTATTACAAAAAACATGAAAATGTTAGATTTTTTTAAATATTTTTTACGATTAATGAAGCCTGACCAAACTATATTCCTGTGTCTATTCGGCAATATTAACAGCGGGCACATCATGGTAAGTTTTTCCTCCAAAAAAAACCAAAACATTTTCATCGGTAGGTAAGATGAAGGCTATGATTTTTTTTTGTAATTCTCAGAGAATAATTTTCATGGGCTACTTTCGAAAAGGTCAAACCATTACCGTCTAATACCATGCCACATTGCTAGATAAGTTAAAGAACGCTTTTTTTTAAAAGCAACTCCGAAATGATTCATAAAATGCTTTCTTTCATCTTGAAGCATGCCTTCTTGGACCACTATAAAAAAAATTGAATGGATTAAGATTTCAAGGTGTGCCTGGTTGTGAAGGCTTCGGTACTTGCGCTGTTAACAGCACAAGTACAAAAAAGATTTTCAAGGTTTAACTGCTGCTACTGTTGAAAGAGAAAGCTCGGCAGCACAAGTATCGAGGACGCTTTTCTAAACCGGAAGCGAAGATAAAGTAGTCTTGAAAGAGTATTATTACAAGAAATGAAAATCTACCAGTATCGACAACTTTAAGCATAAATTTCAACGATTGCATCGATTGGTTAAATTTAAAGTTGATTTAGGTTATATTAACTGTAAAGTTAATGAAGTATAGTCTAGTCATATACAAATGATCTCTGTTCATTTTGGCAGTTTTTCTCCACCGTCGCTAACATTCCAGATATTATTCTTAATATTGTCAGTTGTGGATTAGCGATTTGTAGGGAATACGTCTTTCGACAATTGAAGAGAATGAAAAATAAGTATACATCGAGCTATGATCACATTCCAAGCTTTCTTTTACGTGAGAGGTTTTGTCTAAGATTTTAATCCCTTTCTTCAAACGATAGTTTTTCTGATTACATGAAAAGTTGTTACAATTTGTTTTCAGAAGAAAGGTGGTGCTATGGACATTACCCACTATCGCCCAATAATGATTTAATTAAATATTACTAAGGCCTTTGAAGAAATCTTCTATAAATTTGTTTATAGTGCAGTCATTCCTTATTTGTTGTCAGATCAATAAGATTTTCTTTCGAAAAAATTAACAGTGACAAATGTTGCGACTCTATGTCAGAAATAGTGTGAAACATTGGATGAGGGAGGGCAGTTAGATGTTATGTATATCGATTTCTCCAGCGCTTTCGATAGCACCGACCATGTCATTGTACGACGAAAATTGAGCAAATTTGGTATGAAAACTTCAATATTGCTAAGTGCTTGGACGTGTGTCTAAAGAATAGAGAAAATTTTGTTTTCTACAACAGGTGGAAATCTAAAATCAATCCCAAGGTTACATCAGGTCTCCAACTTAGAACAACTGCTTTTTAATTGTGTCATATACGATTTTATTATTTTAAAGTATTCTATGTTAGCTTACCCTGATGATTTCAAAATATATCAATAAATTATTGGATACCAACTTCTTATAACACAACTTGGATTTTATTAATCTAGTGTTGAGTCAATAAACTGTCATTAAATATTACATATATTATCTTTATTATATTAAAGCTACGATGTGTGTCATATTTTGTTGTTTTTGAAATTCTTCAGTATTGGTATATTCTCTTTTATTTAATTTATTTATACATAAAGCATGGGTTGCTTCTGTTGAGCAATTAATAAGTATGTTTGATAACGACCGCGAAAGCCTCCGCTCAACAAGGCTATCGCAGTTAGAGAAGGTTATATTGAAAAAGTTTATAATTTTTTTTTATTAAAAACTAAATGGAGTATAATATTATTTTTGAAATTCTTCAGTATTTTTTATTCTGTTTCACCTAACTTACTTATGCTGTTTGAGTTGTTTTTGTTGAGCAATTAGTAAGTTTACTGGATAATGGTCGCGAAACCTACGCTCAATAAGGGTATTGCTGTTAGGGAAGGTTATATTGAAAAGGTTAATAATTTTTTTTATTAAAAACTAAATGAAGTGTAGTATTAGTTTTTAAATTCGTCGGTATTATTATATTCTCTTTGTTTTTATTTATTTATGCTGTTTGGATTTTTTGATGCTGTTTGGGTTGTTTCTATTGAACAATTAATAAGTTTATTGGATAGCGTCCGCAAAAGCCTACGCTCTACAAGGGTATCGCAGTTAGGGAAGGTTATATTGAAAAAGTTTATAATTTTTTTAATTAAAAACTAAATGATGTGTAGTATTAATTTTGAAATTCGTCAGTATTGTTATATTCTCTTTGATTTAATTTACTTATGCTGTTTGAATTGTTTTATGCTATTTGGGTTTTTTCTATTGAGCAATTAATAAGTTTATTGGATAGCGGCCGCGAAAGCCTACGCTCAACAAGGGTATCGCAATTAGGGAAGGTTATATTGAAAAAGTTTATACATTCTTTTATTAAAAACTAAATGGAGTATAATTGATCGTCATAATTGGATATTATGTATTGAAACAGTTCATTATACACGTATTAATGATAAATAGTAAACAATACTGATCTCGGATTCTCTAAAAAAAAAGCGAAATAATTTTCAATAAAATTCACTTGTTTTTCTAAAACAAAAAAAGAACATATTTCAATAAACTCAGCTGGACAGATGGAGACGATTCCTTGCCAGTCTCGCCCGACAAAAAAAATAATCCAATTATCATAATACAATGCCTAGGAACAATACAATTTAACCTACGTTCTGGGAATAAACCTCGATGCAGACGGTTCCCACACCATGTAAAATTCGCTCGTACAATCCGTAAGTCTAGTAGTCTAATAATATATTTATAAATCCAGACTATTTCTGTACTCTCTCAGTAGGTTCTCTGATTTTATGGGATAGGCCGTGTTTGAAGTCGGTTCAGGACATCGCGTGCGAGAATGAATTTTGTGGAGACAATCGAGGAATACTAAACTGATTTTTGTTTGATTTTCGAAAAAGTGTTTATTGAACTTTTTTACCCGGAAAATAAATCGGTTTTGCGAAAGCTTTTTAAATGTTTGTTGTTTTTCGTTGTGTTACTCTTAATAATAATTTAATTTTTTGTGTATTTTTGGAGAAGTATCAGCATTTGTAGTGATTTTTTTTTAAATAATTATTAGTGGGTAGTTTTTAATTGGTGAGAACATTTAGTTTTTTGTTGTAAATTCATTTTTTTGACTAATTTTAAGTTAATAGTGGAGACGTTTGTTGTTAGACATTGTTGCGTTTGAAGAAAAAAAAAACATTGGTAAGCGAACGTTCTCTTAAATATGTGTGTTGGATATCATTTTAATGATGAAAAATATTTTTAAGAATGTGTATACATATGTGCATATTATGTGCTGTTAAAAATAGTGGTTTAATCGAATGAAATAAAATATTGACTTGGCAGCTAAGTAATCGAGAACTTTTTAAGAAAATGAAACAATTTTGATGGGGAACGAAATATTTTTCTTCAGTAATGTATTGTCTAAACCTTGTCAAAGCTATGACTAACGTCGAGAGATGCAGCCGCACACCTTTTGTATTCAAACGTTTCGTCTACTACCTTAACAACTTATCAAGAATACTAGTCTGTGTTAAAAATAAATTAAATTTAGTTACGGTGAGGAATTATAATTGCTATATATGTTAAAATTGCCCCACGTTGTGAAGCCAAACGCTGTTATGTGAGAAAAGAAAAGAGGTTGATAAGGCCAGAGCCTAGCTCTGGCTTTGCAACAGAAACTAAAAAGAAATTAATATTAAATTATTTTATGATGAGTATTTAAAGTCAAGGACATGTGGAAGTTGTAAGAAAAATATCGGTTCAAAGAACATAACAGGGTTTTCTTTAAAATTTTATTTAACTAAATTAAATAAAAGTAAAATTTCAAAGCTTTGAATACATTAAAATATAATAGCAATACGAAATCGAAGAACAATATAGTTAATTGTAGGCTGTAATAAAGTATGTAATTAAGTTATAGGTGTAAAATATAAAATATATAGGCTAAACAAAGAAGGTATCAAATTAATCGTATACTTGCGTATGTGCATGAATTCTTGAAACACGGTTTGTGGTAAATCGCGAACACGATATACGCTGAACCACGTGAACATTACACGTACGGAGAAATAGTAAAAATATCGACAGTCGACTGTGAACCCTCACTGTGTCTGGGTTGTGGGTACTGGGAAGGTGAGAGCAATTTTCTAAAATAAGGGTTTTTTAAAGAAATCTGTGGCATGAAAGTGAGAGCAGCGATGAAGTAGAGATGCATAGATTCTGATGATTTCGCGATCGTACGATGTATATGGGTTTTTCCGGGTGCTGTATCGCGTTGAAGGACGGCCCTGAGAAGGACTCTTGGTATCCTGACGCTTTGATGAATTCTTCGTAGGTCAAAAATATAATTTATTTTTTTATTATATTTCGAACCTGTAAAGAAAATGAAGAAGAGTTCATTGAAACATCAGCACACTAAAACTCTTCGTCAAAACTATCCTTCAACACGGTAAAACATCCGGAAGAACACACTCGCATACGTCTATAAACCGACAACATTCTTTGCTGTTAGAATAAAGTAGCAGAAAAAAGGATGTTGAAGAGTTTAGCAATTCATATTTAGTTTCAGTTGTTATTTTTTATTATGAATACTTCGCATCTGAATCATATACTTTACCAGGCTTAAACTATAGAAAACAATTTTTAAGTTTAAGTAGCAAGTTCAAATTACACTACTTACAACCATTTTTTAAGAGTTAGAATGTCATTTCGTCCACAATTCTTCGAGATGCCTTATAATTAGCAAGAATTTGTCAATTTTTACCTAAAATTATGGAGTACTACCAAGGCATCTCGTTGTCTGTCAAAGTTTTCGCAAAGAATAGATCTTCATGAATTTTTTTATTCCCTACAAAACGATCAGGTTCTTCATTATCAGGTTAAGTTGACTTATCCAGGTGACTAGCAAAATGGTTTGTTTGCGAACAATTACACAATAAGCTTTCCACAGCGTTGTTAATTTATTTCACCAATAAGTCTTTGATCTGCATTATGGATCAAAGTAATTCTCTTGAGTATATCACATGCAAGCTTGTGGAAAACAGTTTTTATGACTTCTTCAACAGCTAGTAAAATAATCTGGTTTCCGATAGTATATGAAGTTTTCCTGGATTTGCTGTAAGAAATATGACGCAAAAAATCATCATCTTTTTTTTTGACGTTGAAGGGAATATACTGTCTCACCTAGCTTTCTTCTCAAGTTTTTTATTCAGTGTTTCAAAGTACCTCAAATCTCTCTTTACCTGTTTTATCAGGTAACCGTCCAGCTTGGACAGCTCCATAAAGTCATTGTTTGAAACTCTGTTGCATGAAGGGCACATTGTTAGATGTTAGGGTCACAGAATGAAACAGAACTTCAAATAAAATGTATACTGCCTGCATGCTGAAATAAGACGCCCACAAAAAACCATCGTCTGCTTTTGACGTTGAAGCCACTATACTTTCCAGCGTAGTTTTCTTCTGGAGTTTTTAATTCAGTGTTTCAAAGTACCTAAGATCTTTCTTTACCTATTTTATCAGGTAATCCTCCAGCTGGGACAGTTTCATAAAGTCATTGTTTGAAACTCTATTGCACAAAGGGCACATGGCTAGATGTTAGGGACATGGGATGAAACAGAACTTCGAATAAAATGTTATACTGTCTGGATTTCTTTTTGCCTCAGCCATGTTGAGCAGTAACTATCTGGCACAAAAAAATTTTATGCGGTGTTATGGTTTAATGATTTATAAAAATTATTGCTGTTTTCTTTATAAAAGATATGTGTAATAATAAATCTTTTTTGATTTTGCTGCAGTCGGGTCAAAACACTGAAATAGAAGAACGTTTTCCTTACGGATATTCAGTACTTTTCATTTTACTTAATTTAATAATGACGCAAACAGTAGAAATGTTAATAGTCATGAATCGGAAACCTCAAAATAGAAAATGACAAATAATACTAAATGTAGATAATAGTAATAATAATAATAATGAAGGACTTCAACAAGAAGAAATATACAAATATCTCAGTACACATAAAATCCTTTTACTAAAACGTTTACATAAGGTTTTTAATACTCATACTAAAAACAAAACTAAAGCAGTTAACACAGCAGTTACTCATTCAGACTCAAAACAGTCAGACACAGAATTAGATTCCCTCAACAGATTTGTCAGAACAATAGCCACAAAGTATCATACACACCGTTATCATTCTGTGGTAGAACAATTTACGTTACCCAAAGAAAAAGGAGGAAGCTTCCACTGACGTAAAAAATGCGCACTGTAAATAAGTAAACAACCTCAGAACATACTTTCATACTATAAGAAATAACATTCTGAAGGGTTGGTTGTTTTATAAATAAAACAATAGCAGAAGCAGACACCATCAAATTCAGTAACATAAATTTCAATCCACATAATAACCAACAACAATAAAATAGAAATCTGGAGAAACAAAATATATACTATATGGAACACATCCTCACCAAATAGCACAAACACATATTGGCAAAAAGACAACAGACAAATGGATGAAAATTAGAAGTACTTACACAGAAACTGAAAGTTTTATGATGCAATACAGGATCGAGTAAATACGTACGAGGGTAGCCGTTTATATTTCGGGAACTGGCAACACTGTTAGTGCTGCCTTCGATCTGATGATTGCATCGTGCATCATTGTCATTTTTGACAATATATTTACCTTAACAGTTTTATTATCCGGTCGCTATTTCTATTGCTGACAGTAACTTGAACATTTTAGGTGAGCGAAAAAATGTAATTATCTCGCGAACATTTCCGTGCAATTATTTTTCATAACTTTCGGCGTTGATTATCTCAACAAAAATGCATCGACGAGCTGAATTCTTTATATGATGATGAAGCACCATCGAAAACTACAATATATCTTTGGTATAATGAACTCAAACTTGGACGGCGTTCTTTGGAAGATGAATTTTGTGAAGGTCGTCCCACGAATGTTGTTGTGTCCGAAATTGATAATGCAAGACCGTCATGTAACACACCATGAGATCGAGGCATCTCTAGGTATGGTCCATGGTTTTCTACGCCGGAAGAGGCAGGTGAGGCATTCAAAACTCATATTTTGGAGATACCGCCTTCACAGTGGCAGCAATGCATTTTGGATTGGTTTAAATGAATGTAAAAGTGTTGTTTTTCAAAGAGAATATTTTGAAAAGCAATAAAACTATTTTTGATAATAAAAAAATTTTTTTGTTTGATATTCCCGAAATACAAGCGGCTACCCTCGTATGTATATAATAAAACAAAACTACATGGTAGATATGTGCAGACAATGCTTAGCACAGACAGAATATATAACACGACATAATATGTGTAAAACAATAGACAACATAAAGATCTAAAGAAATACAAATTAGTAGACATTGGTGCAAATACTACTCACAAGAAGTTATAGACAATTCAGAAGTTAAATTATACTTAGAAACATTTTCATAATCGCACAGTAACACAACAGACCAAGCACCAAACATTGTACTAACTAATAAAAATACAAAAAAGATATAAATAATTGATGTTTCTTTACTTAATATCCATAATCTTCAGCGAAAATATACAGAGAAACACCATCAGTACCATCAAATAATCAATTCTATAAAAGTCTTAAAGAACTTTATTTAAATATATAGGTTCATATGTATGTATGTAATCACACACTAAGTAAAATTAAAACATTCCTTTTTGTTTTAATTATATTAAGCTATATGATATAATAAATAATTAATATAATGAAGAACTTAAATAAACAATGGTCGTAAAAACGTTCTCTTAAAATAACTTTGACAGTTGATAGCGGTCCTATTGTTAAAGCTACATGTGTTGAATTAACTGTCATTTATTCAGTCTGTTCTGCCAAATCACCATAGACGGATATGGCGTTCAACAACACATGCAAATGCTAAAATTGTTTTATCAAAATGGGTGTTCAGTTTGATCAACGTTTCGCGCTCTTCGTCCATTTTACGGTCGCGATAATCGTCCTACCGAGAGGACTATTCGCAGTGTGGTGGATAAATTTGAACACAGTGGTTCAGTAATCAATAAACCAACACCACTACAAATGACGAAACGCAAGAGCTGTGTGCAGGAGAATCCGAGGCAGTCGATTTCGCATCGCTCAAAAGAACTCGGCCTTTCGCAGACCACAATTTGGCGAATTTTTCGTTGTAACTTGGGACCGCATCCGTACAAAATTCAACTGACTCAGAAGCTGACGGTAAACGATCATAGACAACAACGTGTGTTCGCTGAATGGACCCTGGAGCAGTTGGAAACGGACCCTAATTTTCATCGAAAGATCATCTTCAGCGATGAGGCCAATTTCTGGATGAATGTTCTGCCAAATCACCATAGACGGATATGGCGTTCAACAACACATGCAAATGCTAAAATTGTTTTATCAAAATGGGTGTTCAGTTTGATCAACGTTTCGCGCTCTTCGTCCATTTTACGGTCGCGATAATCGTCCTACCGAGAGGACTATTCGCAGTGTGGTGGATAAATTTGAACACAGTGGTTCAGTAATCAATAAACCAACACCACTACAAATGACGAAACGCAAGAGCTGTGTGCAGGAGAATCCGAGGCAGTCGATTTCGCATCGCTCACAAGAACTCGGCCTTTCGCAGACCACAATTTGGCGAATTTTTCGTTGTAACTTGGGACCGCATCCGTACAAAATTCAACTGACTCAGAAGCTGACGGTAAACGATCATAGACAACAACGTGTGTTCGCTGAATGGACCCTGGAGCAGTTGGAAACGGACCCTAATTTTCATCGAAAGATCATCTTCAGCGATGAGGCCAATTTCTGGATGAATGGATACGTCAACGAACAAAATTGACGAATTTGGGACCATACCAATCCACCTGAGATCCAAGAGTGTTCAATGAATACTAAAAAAGTAACTGTTTGGTGTTGATTTTAGGATGGCGGCGTCATCGGTTTATATTTCTTTGAAAACGACGTTGGCCAGGCCATCACCGTCAACAGCGAGCGCTATAGGTCGATGATTACCAACTTCTTTTTTCCTGAATTGGATGATATGGACACCAACGATGTGGTTTCAACAGGACGGCGCTACGTGCCACACAGCTCATTGCACATTAGACATTCTGCACGAGCGATTTGAGGACATGATCGTCTCACGTGGCGGTGATGTGAATTTGCCCCCGAGATTGTGAGATTTGACTCCGTCAGACATTTTCTTGTGGAGTTTTCTTAAGTCGCGGATCTATGCGAATAAGCCAAAAACCATCGCGGTCCTGAAAGCTAACATAACCCATGCCATCGGTCAAATTCAGTCTGATTTAAGCGCCACCCAGCGAAGCCGCAGCGGACATTTCCACAATGTTATATTGTATACATAATGGCATCGATAGGCCTTTCAAACGAATAAAAAATTTCGATGATATCTCACACACACTTTGTTTTATTTAAATTTAAAGATAGGAAGCGCTTAATGAAAGATCCGTTATCTATTTTATTTAAAGTGCTTGTATTAACTTAGCTAGTTCAGTGATTATTCAAACAAGCAATGAGTCTGTCTACAAGACGCAGTTTTCGGCTTAAACTCCAAAGTAGGCACAACATTGACTTGTACATGGATTCTAGATTTAAATTGTACCTCATTTATTCATTTATTATCTTTATAATTACATCATTCTATTTTATTACTTCTGTACGCTCGGTTTTGCGAGTAACTACGAGGATAGTTTGACAAGTAGTGAGAATGACACATAAGTGGCGCTCTAATTGGTAAAACAAATGCACTGTAATTGCACTATTTATATGTTTACATTCCGATATTTAGATAAATCGGTTGATTAGTTTATTTTTGACAGCTGATTGAAAAAGAAGCAACACGTCGTTTTGTTAAAATGGAAAAAGCAGAGTATCGTGTGGTGATTAAATACTTCGTAATTAAGGGTATGAGAGCTACCGAAATAAAAGATGAGTTACGGGAAACATTAGGTGAATCTGCTCCATCATCCGCCACAATAAGTAGATGGGTAAATGAATTTAAACGTGGTAGAACAGGCTGTGTTGATGAAGCGCGCTCTGGATCACCCAAAATCGTAACTTCTAAGAAAATGATTATAAAAATCCATAATATTATTACGCAAGATCGACGACTCAAAGTGGGAGAGATAGCAGACATGGTAAACATTTCAACAGAATGCGTACACCACGTTTTAACGAAAGAATTGGGCCTTTCCCAGCTTTCGGCAAGATGGGTGCTGCGATTGCTTACAACTGATCAAAAGTTCACTCATTTGCGCATTTCCAATGAGTGTTTGGACCTTTATAAGCGGAATTCGGTTGATTTTGATAGGCGGTTTGTAACTTTCGATGACACTTGGATACACTACAGTACACCCGAAACTAAACAACAGTCGAAACAATTGTTAAAACGTGGTTCTGCACTTCCAAAGAAAGCGAAAACCACTTTATCGGCAAACAAGGTGATGGCATCAATTTTTTGGGATTCAAAGGGCATTTTGCTCATTGATTACCTTCAGAAAGGTGCCACAATAAACGGACAATATTATGCAGAACTTCTACAAAAATGAAATGTTGAGATTCGTGCTAAACGGCTAGGAATGGCAAAGAAAAAGATTCTGTTTCACCAACACAACGCTCCCTCGCATACCAGCACAGTTGCGATGTCCAAAATCCACGAGCTGCATTTCCAATTAGTACCGCATGCCCCTTATTAAATGTATTGCTCTTTTAGGAGAATATATGGAAAAATAAAAATTATTTTGTATTTAAAAAATTTGTTTTCCTTTTCCATTCTCACTACTAGAAACTTCCTAACAAATAAGACACATATACGAGCGTAGTTTGACACCCTCGTATATGTGTCTTATTTGTTAGGAAGTTTCTATAGTAAAAAGCGTTTTAAACAAATTTATTAAAAGCTATGACAAAATGACAAAGAAAAAAATGTATCAATCATTAGTAGGTTTTCTCGGATGATGTAACTACCATACACGTAAAACAAGAGCTGGTTTGAGCCCGCCCGTAACCAGATATTAAAAGAAATTTAAAACAGAACAATTCTTTTATAACGTTGTACGAACTTTTTAAGATGTTTTTATACTCGTATGCCAATTTATTTACTTGTGTCCACACGTATTACAAGTATTTACACGAGCGTTATAAAATAAACTTCAAAAGCATACTCTATGGAAGCTTAATTCGTATTTTCCGTGAAAAACTTGAAAGAGATTCTAAAACCGCATCGTTTACCATAACAAAACATAATTGGTTATGCTAAAATAACAAAAATACACTAGTAGTAAAAAGGATGATGTAAAAATTACCTCCGAATACACAAAAACACCAATAAAACTGTCATTCTTCCAGGTATAATGCCCACCACGCAGGTGTCTGTCTAATGTAAAATCATTGTTTATAAATAGGGGAATTGGCCAAAGGACGTGGTTGTATTTTAAATATAATGGAAACTTTGGCTTCGCCCGAAATAATACGCTCTTAAATGTATTGCGAAACCGGGAAATTTATTAGGGAGTGAATAGAAGTTTCTTTTTTTATTTACGCGGGAGTAAATACAATAAAATGCATTGTGTAATATCTTTTCAACGTAGAATGAAACTGTAACAAACTTAATAATTTTGGCAGTAAATTTATTTGTGTTTTCTCAGTCCAAGTAATATATAAAGTTTCGACCACTTTTCTTACATCTCAATCCTTTACAATCGCTTGTTTTGGGCAAAATATAATATTGCTTGCCATATATAATTTTAAAGAACATTAGGTCCAATCTTAAATAAATTTTGTTTCAGTATACAATTTTATATATTATTATGGCAACAAGTAATTGTTTATTAGGAGTTCTTTCATGCCTTTGGCCTGGAATTCAGTTGGTTTTGATGTAAAAAAGTTTCTGACCAATTATAATTAGAAATATTTTTCCGCATCGGTGTACTTTGCAGTGTCTTAAAAAAAGAAATAATTAGATGACCCTAGGTCAGATGTGTACGGCGGGCTAGAAAAAAACGGATAATGAGACGTCTAAATTTTTTTATGTTATTCTTGCTATATATGGTCTTGTATGATATTTTTACGAAGGCAAGTATAAATACACAGTCTGACGCAGAGAAAACCGAACTTTTTTAAAATAGTAGTTCTTAGTGGCGCTATCTATTAAAAAATTATGCGTCGGTAAGATCGATCTTTCACGTTATGTTCAACGTTATGTCAAAATATCATATTTGCGTTATTAGAAGTAGAGAAATTGCGCATAAAATAATTGTGTACGTTGCATTGCCCGAAAAATGAATTTTGGACAAAGAGCAAATATCAAGTTCTGTTTTAAACTCGGTAAATCGTTAACGAAACGTTTAATTTGATGAAACAAGTGTACGGAGATACGTGTTTATCACGTACGAGGGCGTATGAGTGGGTTAAACGATTTAAAGACGGTCGTACGGACATAAATGACGACGAACATCCTGGTGCAAAAAAATCTGTGGTTACAGAAAGTAACATCGGACTTGTGCGTGAATTTAAAAAAATGAGCCGAAATCCTTATTGCGTTATGTGGGAATGGGACTAAATATTTCAAAAATTCAATTCATCGCATTTTGACACAGCATTTGGGACTGAGAAAGATTTGTGCAAGGTTTGTGAGACATAAGCTAACTGAATTCAACATTGTACAGACTTGATTAAAGGCTCAAAAATGGACGAAAACTCCAGGTATTCTATTGGCGATGAGACGTGGTGTTTTCAATATGATCTAGAGACCAAGTATCAAAGCTGTGAATGGAAATATCCAAGTGAAAAAAGACCATGCGTGCTCAATATGGTGAAAATGGTAGCTGCCGTTTGCCACATGATAGTGTATCATCTCATCGTTCGACGATTAATACTGATTTTATAATTACAAATGGCATTTTAACCATCAATCATTCACCCTGTTCACCGAATTCGCCCCCCTGTGATTTCTATCTTTTCCCTAAATTACATTTGCCGATGAAATGACAGTGTTATGCCGACGTCAAAGCCATTAAAGAGGACCGAGGCAGCTACTTTGAACAAAATAAATGAATTTTACCAGAATAATAAGCTTTTCTTTTTATTTTAGAGAAGTTCGGTTTTTTTCTGCGACAGACTGTGCATGTATTTATTTCAATATTTGGTCCAACCTTCCCTAACTTGAATAGCCACTAGAATTCATTTAGGTATGCTACGATACAGGTTTTTATGGCATCTTGCAACTTTCTGTTTTCTTTCCAGTTTTTTCGATATCCTCTTTTAACAGTCGGTTTTCTTCTCGATAGACTATGTACATTATAGACAACAACACTTAGTTTATTTTTTTTGGTTCTACTCTAAAAATTTATTTTCATAAATTCATTGCCTGTTCCGTTGAACATTGATCTACGTAACCGGTCTTTACTCGCTACTATAATATGTTCAAGAGGTTCATTATTTCTTTATGGTTAAAGAAGAGCTTCCACTATGTACATGCGCGATAGAAAAAAATTGTTTCGACTGTTGTTTAGTTTCGGGTGTACCGTAGTGTATCCAAGTTTCATCGCAAGTAACAAATCGCCTACAAAAATCAACCGGATTCCGCTTATAAAGGTCCAAACACTCATTGGAAATGCGCAAACGAGTGAACTTTTGATCAGTCGTAAGCAATAGCGGCACCGATCTTGCCGAAAGCTTGGAAATGCCCAATTCTTTCGTTAAAATGTGGTGTACGCATTCTGTTGAAATGTTTACCATGTCTGCTATCCCTCTCACTTTGAGTCGTCGATCTTGCGTAATAATATTATGGATTTTTGTAATAATTTCCTTAGAAGTCACGATTTTGGGTGCTCCAGAGTGCGCTTCATCAACACAGCTTGTTCTACCACGTTTAAATTCATTTACCCATCTGCTTATTGTGGCGGATGATGGAGCAGATTTACCTAATGTTTCCCGTAACTCATCTTTTTTTTCGGTAGCTTTCATATCCTTAACTACGAAATATTTAATCACCGCACGATACTCTGCTTCTTCCACTTTAACAAAACGACGTGTTGCTTCTTCTTCAATCAAGTGTCAAAAACAAACTAATCAACCGGTTTATCTAAATATCGGAATGTATACATATAAATACGCAACCTAAATTACAGTGCATTTGTTTTACCAATTAGAGCGCCACCTATCTGTCATTCTCACTACTTGTCAAACTATCCTCGTAAATATATATGCATAACTTAACAAAAGTGCATCTTTACTTATAATGCTAGTTATTGCTGTTCTCTATAAAGAGTAGCTCTTGTTGGACTATAAAAATTTTTAAGATTATTTTTCGAATTCGATCATATGAGTATGTTATACCTATTGATTGTATTACACATTCGATTATTATATATTATTTAACTCATATTCAGCCATTATAACATGACAAAATGAAGGTCGAAACAATTAATATAATTTCTTCAGGAACACATTGCACCTGTGTATTTAATAGAATGTCGTTATTGCTTCATAAAAAGAGGTTTATTAAAACTATTCTATTCCACAGAAGTTGCGCGTCGCCATTCCGATGCTACTAATGTCATCACACGGAAAGAAATTGCCAATTTCCTCTACAAGGAAAGTTGCACGAATCTTTGTCCTTATTCTTTTCCACGTTCTTCGTTCTTTATTTTTCTGCTTGTTTCTTTTTTTCATCTTTTTCTCATTCTATTTTTCATTTTCGTTTCGTGTATCTGGTATTCGCTGTTCGTCTCCCAAAGATATGAAATATAGTTTTAGTATGCCGAGATCGTAACGTAGTGTCGAGCCACTATCTGTCTACGAGGAAATCAATTTGTCGTCCGCATTTCGGCATTTGAGAAGTCTTCCTTCGCCTTAAATGAATAAAGCGATTGCGTTCATTTTTATTCTAGATAGACACTGAAAAATAAGAGAACGTAACTGAATAAAACAAAAATTTCGAATTAATTGTATATGAGTATATATATTTACAGTTATTAGAAGCAAGTAAACAATTTGTCTTATAAGCGAAATTAATTATTAGGATCTATAAACTTTATCTTGGTAGAAATTTGTATTATTATAGTACTTAGAGAATGTTAAACTACATATTTGTAAAATATTTCGCGTAGATTTAAAATTGTTATAAAGCCACGTTTAAATATGTAAATGTGTATACAGATGGTATCGAGATCATTAATTATCATGTACGTGTGTATAGAATGATTATAAGAGGCTTAAGAAAGAAATAATATTGAAAACAGAGCAAGAGCTAATAAAATGAAAAGAGGGTTTATCAAGGAATTGTTACATTTATGTATGGAATAATAACGAAGGATTTAAAAAAAAAATAAATTATACAAGTGAAGAAATGTAGGAGTAAGAAGGGGGAGGCTAATTAAATGTTATTCAAGTGGTTGTCACAAAGATACACGAAAAATTTTGATTAATTCAGACAAAATTTTCAAATGCTTTAAAAGTTTAAATATGAACATAAGTTGGATATAATATTAACTGAGGGACTAGAATATAAGTGAAATATAATTTAAATCGAATTTATCAATTCCAAGTTGTAGAAATATTAAATTTATAAAATTAAATAAGCTTTTGGTAGAGAAGAGAGTTAGGAATTTTTAATTTGGATTTTTAAACTTTTAAAATGTGAAAATGATGGTATATATGTATTGAATTAATGTTTATTTAGATTTTTAAAAACAAATTTGCCTATTTTAGTAGCATAATACGTTTTTCTATTAGTCTGGATAAAAGACTATATATATATATATATATATATATATATACCGTGCATTCATTTTACCTCGCTACGAAAACTGTACCACATTATATTCGGGTTTAGCTGCCGAATACCGATCAGAATGTAAAGTGGTGGGGTGCGAATCATATGAATCACGACTATAACTGACTACTGATCGTACTAGCTGCAGCCCCACCACTAATTTGACTGTAGGCGTATCGGTATCGTATTAACGGTCATTCGTGGTTTGCATTTGGGAGAGTGTGTTACGGTAAGACCTTTAAATTTAAATATTCTTTAAATATATTACTCTGATAATGTATACATTGGAAGAAAAAATTCAAATGATGACATGGGCTTTGAAAGGTAATTCTTTACGGCATATCCAGCGCCTTTTCTCTGAAAAGTATGTAGATCGTCCCTTTCCTGCACATTAACAACAATATCATTAGTAGTTAAAAAGTTTAAATCAGAAGGTTGCATTTTGGGATGTAAATGTCATAAAATAAGGAGAATAAATAACGATAAAGAAATGCAGGAAGTCATGGTGTGCGCAATGGTCGAAGGAAATTCCAATATTACTATATTTAAAATATCAGAAGAGATAGGTATTAGCGTATCTAGACCCGAATATAATATGATACGGTGTTTGTAGCATTTTAATATGAAAACATATATATATATATATATATATATATATATATATATATATATGCCAGGTGTACCAGAAAGTCATTACCGGTTTTTTTAACAGATATCGCTAGGTAAGTATACAATGTTATGATTTGACACACATGTCATTTTATTCTAGTCATCAACCTTCAAAGCCATACATGTCATATTTTGCGAAAGTAACACTGTCATAGATTTATATCTCTTTGAAAATGTCGAGTTTCGTGCTTAAAAAGGTGCATTTGTGGCGCGCATTAGTTTCCTTATTTAATCAAAAGAAAAAAGCCGCTGAAAGTCATCGTTTGCTGGTAGAAACTGACGATGTGCATGCTCCAACCATAAAAACATGTGAAGCGTGGTTTCAACAATGCAAAAGTGGTGATTTCGATGTGCAAGACAAAGAACATTCTGGTAGACCGAAAATGTTCGAGGATGCGAAACTGCAGAAGTTGTTGGATGAAGACCCAACCCAAACTCAAAAACAATTGGCGTTAAATGTAGCCCAAGAAACAATTAGCAACCGATTACAAAAAAAACTCCAAAAGATGGGAAAATGCATGTCATATCAATTGAATGATTTATATCATGTACATATATATATATATATATATATATATATATATATATATATATATATATATATATATATATACACTACAATCTAAAAAAACTTGAGATGATACAAATTATTTATTTTTAACAAATATTTTCAAAATATGAAAAAATTATACTTACTTCTTATGATTTTGTTTTTCACCTTTTTATTTTTATGAATGAGTACTCTTACCTCCCGTCCATAGGTTCTTACCTGTTTTCTTTTCGAAAGTACGTTTATGTTTTTGATATATGATTATCCTCACTTATGCGTTATGTGCTTAACATATTCTTTTATAACGGATAATAAACTTATTACTTCAATAAAATATAATTAATGACTATTTGAATGCATCATCCTCTCTTTAATGATATATTTTAAATTTGTGAGAATTATTCAAAATTAACATAACATAATTCAAATAAGATAATAAATATTTCCAAATTCAAATTTTTAGGATTCTATTTCTTTTTGCTTTTTAACTAATATTGCAATATTTACTACATTTTTAAAGTTATTTTATGTTACTATTACTACAATTTTTAACCCCTATCCTTAATTGATTATATATGTAATAAGTAATTGCGAAAATTGGGCTTAGCATCTCTAATTAAAGCACTTTTGTTTAACGTTGCAGTTAGGATAGGGTTCCGTCTATAATAATGGTAAAACTACCCGGGGAATAAATTGACTTAATAAACCCACTAAAATAAAAAGAAGTAGCCGCTGAACGATAGCATGAATGCGGCGGCCGTTTCGTCTATATTAAGGCTCATCAGATAGATTCAGTCCCCTTTGTTGAATGGGGATTGAGTCTACCTGATGAGTCTTAATATAGATGAAACGATCACCGTATTCATGTTCTCGTTCAACATCTATTTCTTTATAAGTAACTATATACGAAAATAGGTATTTTCTGCTATGTCATCGTTGATTACTTTTATCAATTAAAAATGTTTACGCTAAATCAGGACTCGAACCTGTATGTGTCGTGTGTTAGATGGATACCTTATCAATTAGGCCACCAGGAACACACACACACAGAGAGAGACATATATATTTTCGCAAATGAATGATGAAGGTATATTTTCTCGGGTTCTAAGCTGCGTGCACGTTGTGTCTTGAGAAGGATCGTTCTGTCGGTGTTTCAAGAAGATCATATTTGTCATCTCCTGAAGCTGGTCTGTCGTTTGCTACGCTGCGCTCAGCTACGTGTGATTACTCCCGACACGTGTGTTACTGTATGTTCTATAGTTGGTTCGCATATTTGTGTGGGGATTGAGTTCTGTCGCAGTTCGTTTGAATGTTGTTCTGTAGGATAGCTAGAACGTTGGCCGGCGTTTTGTTCATTTAAGCTGTTAGGTCTCTTTTCTATTTCGATCGTTTCTTTTATAATTGTCGTTCCTAGATTTTAGCTTTTTGCTAAAACATTGATGTTGTCAAGTTGATAAAATACCCTGTAATACCCTATGTTGTGCTAGTGAAGATGTTGGTTCTTTCTTGATAACTGCGTTTCTATGTACTTCTTTTCTGACGTTGATTCGTCTATTCGTCTGCGATCTTCTAGCAGAATTATGTCTTTCGTAAAAGACATTCCACTTCTTTTCAGGACACAACTGACACGCGGACTAGAACCTGAAATGTACCTTCATGTATATGTATATGTATTGGAAGGTCTACGCGGCAAGTAATCCTTTGATATCTTTGTAAATAGATATAAATTAAATTCGAAAATTGAATAATATCGGGAAATTGATATTTTGGCAAGTATGTACATATCAAGAATATACCATTTCCTATAATTCTGAAAGTAAAAGCCAATTTTGAAAATTGAAATGGAATACCCTAATTATTTCTACATAAGTTCACACCTCATCAGTACGGTTTCGAGTGTTGCGGTTCTGTTTTCATTTCGAATTTATGCCAACGGTGTTGTGCAAAACATGCGAGATAAACTTATGTTTAGGATTTAATTCAACTGTCGTTGGTAATCGAACCTGTAATTAATTAGAATTTCCGTTTGTGGAGTAATGTTGATTAACTTAGTTTTTCTCCAATTAATTAATGCGGTTATTTTGTCGACTATATATTCCTTTCCAGTTCGTTAATATATATCGAATGGCTAATATCCACATGCCCATGACTATTTTTAGTTAATACACTGGCTAGATGAGGATATATTGCGGGTTCAATTAACAGTTGGCTTAAATCTGTTAAATTAATATACGAGTATTAGCTTGCTACGAATTCAATGGGCAAAATTTAAAATTATGTAGTTCCCAGAAAACAAATTCTAATTAATCTTCTCTCTACCAACTATCAGAAGACGCACTAACTGCTAGATGAGTCCATTGGATTCACATATAGAAACGTACTGTTTTTATTTTAATTAAAACGGAAATTACGCTTTATTTGTTGCATACAGTACATGTAAATGTAAAGAAAACAGAAAATCTTTAAACTGAACTTTTAAGCATAGATAGGTAAGTAGATTCCCTGTATAACGGAGAGTAGCGGTGTATATAAAACTGTTCATTGTTCAGAGATGTCCATTGGTGGGAGAATAAAAGAGTATAAATAATTTTTAATTCATTTATTCTTACAACATACTTAAATCTAACTTATTTAAAAAAATCTGAAATTTTAGTTTGTTTCAGATTTTCAATTCTTATTTTTACAGTTTGTGTTTCTACATTGCATACTATCTCGGCAACTTTTTGTCCTTGTATAATGTCGCCAGACACGAAAACCAGACAAGAAAAAGAAGTTTTGAATATCCTTTAGCTTTTCATAAGCTTCGTTAATGTTTTTAGTTTCTGAAACAATATCATCATCCTCATTGTCGCTATCACGTACATTGATACTGTTTTCTTTGAAATTCACGCACGCATTCTTGTACGCTAATTTCAGGATTCTCTACGTGTAAATTATCAAAAATTTGTGCATACGATAATATGTCAGGATAGGGTTTACAAAGTTCCGACAGTGGCACATCGTCTTCAGCACTGAAGTCTATATCCTTGCAAATATCTTGAGCATTCCACTTGCCAAATTCAGCTTTAAGAAAACATTTGTT
This sequence comes from Dermolepida albohirtum, assembly GCA_031893035.1. NCBI lineage: Eukaryota > Metazoa > Arthropoda > Insecta > Coleoptera > Scarabaeidae > Dermolepida > Dermolepida albohirtum. The sequence goes on from JAVIWB010002157.1 coordinate 95,189, forward strand.
GATAGTTTCAGCGCTTACAGTTTTTCAAGGAGTAATGGTCCATAACGATCAATAGACGATAAAAGTCTCTTAACTAAAAGCTTTCTGTAGTTGGTTTTAAAATTATTGATAATCCCTTGATCTAGTGGTTGACAATGTGAGGTAGTGCTTAAGGGTAAAAATATTAGTTTAACATTTTGAAACTCAAGTTTTGGGTATGACGAGGTGTTGCCTAAAAATAAAAGAACTTTTCTATTCCGCTGTTGAATTTTTCTATCAAATTTGGTTAAGCAAATTGTTATAATCTCCCTCGTCATTCACGCTTTTTTATTAGAATACCACTCCACTGGCCACTTCACAACGTTTGCTCCTCTAAAACATTGTGGATTCTTACTTTTCTCAATTACTAAATGCCTTTCCTTTTCTCCAACCATATTCGCACACAAGAGAATAGTTAATCTTTCCTTAGCAGCTTTGCCACCCGAACATTTTTCACCTTTTAATGCAAAGACTGTTTGGCAAAGCACGGAAAAAAGTCCAGTTTCATCTGCATTAAAAGTGTCTGTCGGTGAGTATTCCTTTGTGATACTTATCAACAGTTTCTTCCAGACAGATATTTCACCCACATTTATTGCGGCGGCTTCACCATATATTGTTCGAAGCGATTGTGGTGTCGCTGAGAAAACTTGTCAAACTATCTACTGGAAGCTTTGAATTCATAATCTAGCACTTGTGCAACTTCGAGAGCTTTTTCCCTTATTATTTTACCGAACAATGGAATATTCTTAGTATGCACTTTGCAAAACCATTCATACATTATTTAGTCCAGTGCAGTTCCTGCTATTTTATCACAAATTTCTTCATTTGCTGCGAATTTCCATTTTCAGCAAATTAATATCAACTTTGATTTTTAAAATATCGCCCACTTGACTTTTACCGATACAGATTCTTCCCGCATGCAGTATAACACTAAGTTTATTCTTCTCTGCACGCTGAATAACATCAACTTTTACTTCTAAACTGAGAAACTTTCTCTTTTTCATAGCCATATTACTTGTACGAACACTAAAACATTAGATATCTAACTTGTTAGAGCACTAAATATCAACTGAATGCTATAAAAGCTGTAGCCGCTTTACATAAAACCATCATTACAGTTGCACTTATTACCTGCCTTAATTATATGTTGTTCATGTCCATTATTAAGAATGTTACAGCGGTTTTAGTTATTATACAGTCTTATATATTATATAGTCTTTATGTGTATGTAATTACATATAATAAACTGAAAGACCATCATTACACCAGTTATTATATTAAAATGTGTAATTATGTTTAGAAATTATAGGAATTGCAATAAATTTATTATGTACCTGGCTTAATTCCTCTATAGGCAATCATTACAGCGCTTATTATATATATTAAAATAATTATTTTTAAAATTATAGGAGTTGTAATAAAGTACTAATGTCCATTGTAAAGAAATAAATTTTCATTTAAATTTACTGTAGTGGATGTATATTACTGTCCGTGTTCATTGTTAAGAATGTCGTTCGGTGAGAGATATTGTTATATAGCAAATAGTATACTGATGGTCGGTGCATCAGAAACTGTTCATTGATTAGAGATGTACATTGTCGGGAGATGTCCGTTAAGGGAGAATATACCGTATTATTTTTTAATTTTTTTATCTAATACGTGGAAGTCACATATAGTATAATATTACATACACGGACATAAATTACATCTTGTCTTTTTCTTGGAGGTTCCGGTAATTCGGCTCCATCACTTGCTGTGGATTGATTTCCTGTATTTTTATTAAAAAATTACTTTTTTCCTCAACTCCTTATCACAATTTGGATTAAGGGCCAGCCATAACATGAATGCGTTCGTAACGTTTATGTCCGTCATAATATAAAAAAATAATAAGGGGTCATCTGCATATCATATGGCATATGCTGCAATGCTGTCGCAGGCGGTCCACAACTTCAAGCTATATCTTCCAGTCTTCGAAGGCAAATACTGCCTAAAAGGGTATTTTCCCTGAAATGTCAATAATTATTCACAAATTGTCATACACTAACCAAAATTATAACCATCTGGCAGTTAACTGTGTCACAGTTCGAAGCATTAATATACTAGTTAAGTTTTATGACCATTCTTCTCTACTTTCGGCAACATTTCGAATCTAATAAGCCTTAGTACCTGTTGAAAGCGGTTTCGAGGCATTAGCTCGTTAAAAATGTTTCTTCCACCCTTTAAGCTCCACAATAACAATATTTCTTAATTTTTTGACTTATACAAGTCAATAAGTATCAGGACTCCAATAAAATTCTTTAATTCCTTGTTGTGAATTAGTTTTGATTTATTATCGAACATTGTTACCTTCTATACTTGTCCATCTTATAATATCCAGTAGTGGTTTCTGAAAAAATATCTATGAAGATGAATCGCAAAAAGCGTGGGATCTGCTCTCTCCCGTAGAATGTTATGCTGAGCTCATTTTCTTTGTTTAATTACAATTTTTGCTTCGTGCTAGTGTTGCTGATTATTTCTTGATGTAAAAATTTTGCCATTCAGTGATACATCTTGTGAATCCGAATCGTTGTGTTCGCTCTCGTCGCTATACAATGCAGTTGCCACATCATTATCTACTTCGCCATCGTTACCTGAGGGTTCATACTCACTGATAATGTGCATGAGCTGCAGTTTCGTGATATTCCACGTCACTATTTTCATTCATTACGGTTATCATCTCTTCTTATCTTAGAGCCATGTCTACTGTAAATATAACATCAGAATCTATCGTAAATTACAAATTTTCACTACCACCTAAGCCACTAAAGCTCAAAGGACTAAGCAAAGATTCAAGGAATTCCCAATTCTTCTATGGAGCAGGGAAAGTCTCGAAGGTATACATGGAATAATAAAAGCGCTCCCACGGAAGTACCTTATAATAAACCTGCATCTCTTACTCACCTGTGGGAATGTAGACAATTGTGGCTCTATTGGTAGACACATGGTAGACAGTGTAAATACATTCATACCGAAATTTACTTTAATAATAATAATAATAATAATAATAATAATTTATTGATATATATGTACATATACACGTCATGGAATAATCATAGATAAATAAAAACACAATTAATGCGCTCACAACACGTTAAAATCCGCAAGACCTATACAAAACAAAACACCAGAGTACCAATTAAAATATAAAATCACAAAAGGGGCAATGTCAAAATTTATGCTTCAGGAAGTTATTTACTGAATAAAAAACGTTCTCCATCAGCACCCTTTTTTATTAATATTTTGAGATTAATCCATGGTAGGCTCCTAAACCTATAAGGCAAAGCATTGTATATCTTCACGGCCACGTAATTCGAACTTAGCTGACTTTTCCCAATGCGATGATACGGTATCACCAAACCGCTCTGGTTTCGTGTTTCATATTCGTGAAAGTCACCATTTTTGCAGAACTTATCCGGCGACTTATGAACAAATTCCAGGCAAGCAAGTATATACAAGGATGGGAGGGTCAGTATTTTGTGTTTTCTGAATAAGTTTACACAACTTGTGGTACTGGATACACCACTAAGGGCTCTGACTGCACTCTTTTGCATCCTGAAAACCGCCTCAGCCGCGCCAGACGCTCCCCACATCAATAGGCCATATAAAACCCTGCCCTAAAAATTTGCATAGTACACAGTCCTAGCCGCCTCGGGTGTAGCCACCAGTTTCACTCTTCGTATTGAGTATATTGCTGATGCCAAATTGCGACACAAGTTATCAATGTGGCACTCCCAAGTCAGGTTGCTCGCAATCAGCAGGCCCAGAAACTTGATATTCACTTTGCGCTCGCCCGCCACTCCTCTAGTTGTTATTGCCAGTGGTTGGGTTTTGTCCTGATTTAATTTCATAAGATTGCTACTAAACCACTCACTTGCTTCCCCCAACGCAGTCTCCATATAAACCTCTGCAACTTCCTTGCACTGGGCACGCACTATTATGGACGTATCATCTGCAAACTGGGTGACTCTACCCACGGTGACATTATGGGGCTTTGTAAAAGAAGATCAAATTACTTCACAGAAGTATGGTACAAACCAATTTAAACAAAGTCCTAGAACCACAAAAGAAAATGATTTTAATTGGTCAATATAAAAGGTAAGAAACTTCACAAATAGAAGGTTAATAAAGAAATTATTTGAATAAACCTCTGCCGATTAAAAAGGGCAGGAGAGTGGCATTTATAAAGAAACTTAGGAGATGGTGAAGGTTTTAATGGGGCGTTTATTATCTTCAAGAATACTTTAAAAAGGACATTTGTTATTATAGACGCATTATTGAAATGGAAATATTCAAATTATTGCCTAGAATAATTACGTTGTTGGTGCATGAAACATTAACCTCCTCAAATAAAATTAAAAATTTTTCCAAGTCTAAACAAGGTATAGATATCTAGAAGAATATAAATTTTATATATCATATATATTAAGAGTTTAACATGGTCTAATTTAGAGAACATCTGATAATATCTATTAGAGAAAAAGCGTCGTTAAATCTACATATGAACGTTAACCGAATTAAGCAAAGGTTTGATTTATGAGCTAGCAAAACACTGCTCCCTCGATACCTTATCTTCAATCTCTACACAACAAGATAAAGTATTGCACAATATAGAAAACACAGGTAGTCCATTGGGACCTTGATATATTGTGTCACCAATTAAATACAGAATATTTTGCAAAGAACCATAAGTTAAGGCTTCGTAGACCTGTTAATCCAGAAGAAATCGAACCCGTGGAACAATAACAAATGGATATTTAAATTGAGAATGTAATCAGAATTATGTATAATAATGACATTTAAATGCTCAAAAGTACATTTATCAAGTTCTTAAATCATTTGTTTATATATCCAAGGGTTAAACAATGCCCATCCTTTTGTTGCAGCTGTTACATTACGATCCCTGCAAGAGGCTAACATTATTCTCAATTGGTCTGCGCGGCAGTTTGACCTATTCTCATGACCTATTATCATATTACAACAGTTACACGATACCCTGCAGTTTGCTCGGAATGTCCTTCCACAGGAGTCCATAGAATAACTTATTAGGAACGTGTCTGAGTGAATAGCTGAATGTATTCGTTTACGTTCAACTCATTAAATTTCCTCTATAAAGGGTATAGAATTTTGCAATGAAAATGTAATAATTTATTATTTTTTAAGAAGGTAAATATTTGTACAAAATTTGCTTACATACTTCTACCGAGCAATTCGCTTTTTTTTCGTACAGTATAGCTCTTTATTAATCAACAAATTGTAAGTGTATTGTTAACGCATTAAAAAATCGTAGAAGCACATTAACGACTTGTTTAAGTCTACGAAATAAAAATAGAACAGATTATAAATGCGGAACAAAATTCAAAAACAAGTTACGAATATGTAAAATTGCCGATAATATTCATAGGTAAAGCCATCTGTTTTCTTTCAATTTTCACGTTAAAGTTAATATAGTAAGGATGTGAGATACATAAAAGTTTTGCAAAAATAAATATCATTTCCGGTAGATGTACATACATATGATACGAGTCGAGTTTAAAATAATAATTAACACTTCGATCTCAACTTCCCGAAATAAATAACTCATAAATACAAGATCATAAATAAAACTCCTTTGCCTTGAATATATGTACTATATTTCATGAAAAGATACGAGGCGTGTTCTCTTAATATAGTGAAATATAATATTTAATAACATTCTTCCAAAATATTTACTATTACATATCAAAACTTTACTTATTTATTTTAAACAATGATACTTTTATAATTGTGATGGAGTTGGTCCTTACTTTTTAGAATTCCGTATAATAAAATGCACAAAAACACTTGAAATAGAACACGTTCTGAATTTCTAACTTGTATTAATAACGGATTAATAAAAATACGTCATGTTTCGCACACACAGTGGCTATAATACTAAAAACATTTAGAGTTGGGTATTTCTACGGCATTAGTAAGGATGACCTATGCTCACATTGAATAAGTTTAAAAGTGGGAAGTTAGATACTTCTAATTGGTTATTTAATAATAAATCTGTGTTTTTGAAATTATTAATTTCTAACGTTTCTTGCTTAATAAGAGACTTTTACCCTGTATATGTAACATTTTGAAGTTAGGATGGAAATCATGTTTAAATGTAACAAATATTTTGCGTAATGTGAATCAATATTGTTATTATTAAAGGATTTAATCACTGAAGGTTGGTAAATAACCCCTTTCCACATTAATTTTCGTATTCTGTATACGTATTTCGTCAACTAAATTGTCATCATCAGCAGATAATTAAACAGCGTCGCACCTGGAAAACTACGGCAAAATACCCGTACGAAAACAAATTCCACACATGAACTATACCGTTGAAAGCCCAAACGCACACTGTATATTCGTTTCGCATAATTTTTAAAAGATTGTATTTTATTCTTAAACTAAGATAAAAGACAAAAGAAAAAAATGTAAAGAAAAGAAAAGCCAAAACGCACACAGTGTGTTCAACTGTACGGTTCGTGTGCGGAATTTGTTTTCGTACGGGTATTTTGTCGTAGTTTTCCAGGTGTGACGCTGTTTAATTATCTGCTGATGATGATAACTTAGTTATTGAAATACGTATGCTGAATACGAAAATTAATGTGGAAAGGGGTTATATTCCAACCTTCAGTGATTAAGGTAATCAACCATAGGTTCCATTAAAATTACCATTATTAAAGGGCATTATTTTTTGATTCTAGTATCTAATGAATGGCCTGATTGACCTACATAGAATTTTTGGCAACGCCTACAGTTCAACTCATTAATCAATTACAGCTTTCTTTCTGGTTTATATGAATAGATTCAATTTTCTTCATTATAGTCTAGTAAGAGGATCTTCTGGAAAAACAAGCAAACGTAATTTTACAGTAGTTTATATAATCTAGTTCGTTCTTCGTGCTTAAATTTAAATTTTGTGGTACTAAAAGGACACGTATTCAGTTTCTGTACACTCAAATAATTGTGAAAAACAAATATCGAATATTTTCTTAGTACTGATGGTTTAAATTCAGTGAACATTATATCAACTTACGTATAGTTATAATATTTTTGTAAATAAGATCTGTTTTTAAAGGCCCTATGGGAATTTGATTCATTAAAAGCTCGTATCCAAAATGAAAAGCATTTTAACGTAACATATAAGAAGTTATCACAATCTTCTTTAAGAGACTGATCTACAGAAGGCATAGTTGCGGTGGTGTCAGTCACATACATTAGGAGTTTGTCTCATGAAAGTTAAAATTGTTCCAATGCATTTAACACCACCTTCAATATTACTTCGACAGCACATTGTTATATTCTTATGGAAGGTAGTAAAATCGAAGATGATAGTGTGGTTTAATTGTAGGTACCATAACATTAACAATAGAATCTTTTTACAATCTTTACTATCCACAGATAATCACAGCTCCTCATTTGTCAAATCTGATTTAACTCTGTTTTTAATACATTCACGAGCAGATGGTATAATACTTGGTAACATTTTCCGATTAGTTAGTATACAGTTCGCGTATTTATTAAAGAATGAAGCAAATGATTCGTTGTTTAATAAAGTAAACGGTAGATTACACAAAATAATTGATACCCATAAATCCAATAGATATTGCTCATTCGATTGTCGTTATAATTGTGCTTCGCGCTATGTGTGTCGTTTACTTTTCGTCCAACACATTAGAAATATATCGCAAACTACACATTTGAATTTCGAGTCATCGTAAATTAAGTCCGATAAATCTTTATTGAATTTATTCACTGCGTTTGACAATGGTTGTTATCTCGAGCTAGGTAACTGCGACATTGGATATATACAACGGCCAACAGTCCACCCAGAAGTCTATATATTCGTATCCGCCATATTAATTCCAATCGGCGAGCAAGTTAAAGTTGAGAATCGAGAACATTTGCGGAATTTACCATATTTACGGCCATGGCGGGCTGTGCAATATTCGCATCTGTAATTTTTGATATACAATTTTCTCTTTTGTATATAATACATTTTCTTTTCTATTCAGTCGTTCAAATTAGTGGAATATCTAGAACAGTACATGCAATCCAGTTCATCCAATTCATTGGCAAAGGCAAGAGAGAGTTGGCTCACTGGGAATAGAAAAAGTTGCGGAGCTTCATATCTACATACGTAAATGACATGCAGTGCAATATTCGCATCTTTAGATTACAGATAGATATCGGTATTGCTTTTGTTTTATATTGACATTATTTTCCTTTTTTCATTAAATTTTTGTTAACATAAATATTTACACCGGTTTAAATTTGATTTGAATTTGAATCCTTTTCCTGTTATTACATTGTTATTTATATATTTTTCTTTAATACGGCTTTATAGAAAACATACATGCGTATAACATGTATTTGACCGAAAATTATCCTGTAAATGAATTTCTGTTGGATAATAAAGGTTTTTATTATTGGAGGTAATTTTGATGGAGCCTGTGGTTGATTAAGTTAATCACTGATGGTTGATATATAACCCATTTTCACATTGATTTTCGTATTCTGTATACGTATTTCGACAACTTACGGACACAGTAGTTATTAGGAATTATCTTAAAATAGAAATTGATATTTTCCGAAAAGAAACTAATGGCAATAGATTCATCACGGCGGACTCAAATCATAGCATGCAACAAAAGGTGGCTTCGTTCAGTTTTCTTATCAATCGTTTGCCTAATTTCCCATTAACAAAAGTAAGATACGAAAAAGAATTGAACTTTATTAAGAATATCTCGAGATACAATGGTTTTGATTCGGAAATAATCAATGGATTAATTAGTAAGGCAAAGATAAGAAAAACAATCGGGAATACCACATGTCTGTCACCTCAAAGCACTCGGGACAAGCAGTTTGTATGTATCTTTTCACCGTTTGACGAAAAATTTAAATAGTGTTTTTAACAGGCACGGTTTTCAAGTTACATTTCGGTCCACTACCTTCATCTAATTCCTATTAGGAAATACAAAACACAAAGTCTAGGACAACAAAAATCAAAAAACAATCTACAGAAATCGATAGAAACCCGGTATAAAGAACATATTGCGCACATAAAATTCAATCGGCCAGAAAAATCCGGTTTAGCAAAACATGTGTTGGAAGGCAATCATAGTGTTAACGCGGATTATTTGCATTTGATAAAGAACGTGTGTAATTATTGCGAATTAGATACGTAAGAAAGCATGTACATTTTGACGACTAAAGACCATGTGTTGAACACTGACTTGAGCCCCAACTATAACTCATCTCTCTTTGATCTCTCGACAGACAAGGGAGAGTGCAATAAACGCATGTAGGTGCTTTTCTTTTCTCTCTCTTTTTTCTTTTGACTTTTATCTTAGTTTAACGCTAGAATACAATCTTTTAAAAATTATGTGAAACGAATATACAGTGTGCGTTTTGGCTTTCAACGGTACAGATCGTGTGGGGAATTTGTTTCGTACGGGTATTTTGCCGCAATTTTCCAGGTGCGACACTGTTTAATTATCTGCTGATGATGACAACTTAGTTGTCGAAATACGTATACAGAATACGAAAATCAGTGTGGAAAGGGGTTACATATTAACCTTCAGTGATTAAGTTATTATTACTGAAAATGGCTGTAATTTCAAATTGCGCAATGATTTTTCGATTTCTTGCTTATTTAAACACACAAAAATGAAATGGAAATATGACAATGTTGTTTGTATACATAAATCACAGCCTACTGATTAGTTTCCATATTAAATAAATATCCATTTTACGTGGAACAATTTGAAGAAACCTAGCATGTTGCGTAACTTATTCTCGATTTTCACCTCCAATTGATTTAATGCAATTGCGCCCACGTTATAGGATAAGAACATTTATGATGCGGAATTGCAAACACAAAAAGAATAGTATTAAAAATAAATTCGGGAGAAATACATTATGCGGAATCTTCTGCTTAATGTAACCTCTTGTTTATTTATACAGTTTCGGGAACCTAGCCGGGTCACTTCACCGTGTATAATTCATGATAATTTGTTCGCCTTTATTTGGCTTCTTTCTTCCACACTTCTTCCTCTAAGAAGATAATAAACAGAGTTTTACTCCCAGTGAAAACAAAACGATGAAAATTACCTCTCAAATACAAGGCCTGGTGTTTTTTCGTGTTTGCAAATGTCAAGCATTTTTTGTAATGCTTTAAATTATTCCTTTTATGTAATAAATACGAAGAGAGCTTATAGATTGTCTGTAAAATAATAGAGTTTCATCGACAAATGGAACAAATATTTCTATCTAGACACTCACAGTTTGAAGTACTTATCTTGTTTCGTCCATTTATTAGTTTTAATCTGAAGTGGTATTTGTCTTTATTCAAATATGGATATCATTGAAAACGAGTTGTTATAAAGTATATCAGCAAAAAGAGCTCATTGTATTAAAAAATTTAAAAAAAGATTTAGAAGACAGTTCATGCTTGTGAATTTACACCAGATGCGTGATCAAGCCAGATGTTGATCGACGATATTGTCCTCGAAATTTTGTAATAATATAGATCTCGAAAGATTGTATAGAATTTTAAAAGTTTTTGGACAGATTTTTGATAGCGAACGAAAACTAGATCCATCGCTTTTAATCAGAATAAGTGATACATAGTGTAGGTTGAAGGAAATGAGCTTATCGTCTCCACAAACATTTCCAGTCATTTCTTCTGCTAGTATGATCGTAAGGATCATTTTTTAAAATATTACAGCGAAAATTTTGAAACAATAAACAAGAAAAATAGGAAAATTGAACTGAATTGTCCTATCTCAGATCACAAACAAAGCTAGTATATATTCCTTACGAAACATGGAAGAAATTGTGGTCGACGCTGAAGTAATTATCTTTTTAAATTATTTTGGAGTCGTCAAAACTATTTAAACATGGTCGATTATCATTGAATAATGATTTATGTCTAGGTCGCCCTGTAAATGTGACAACTTCGAATCTTAAAAAAATATTGCAACGGAGGATGTGGCAAATATGTCTTAAATAGTGTTAGAAACCATAGTTTTCAGAATTCTATATGAGTATTTTGGAACAATAAAACATCCTTTTGGCTAAATTTAATTATTAACCCACATGTCACTGGAGAGGCAACGTAGCCGCACCTATACAATTCTGAGTCCAAACAAGAGAAAGTATAGTAACTTATTAATGATATCGACAATTCCAAGAAATTTAAAATCACCTCTTCTGCAGAAAAAGTAATGATAACTGGCTTTGGGATTGTCAAGGAGCCTTATATTAATTGCGTCGAATTTTTGCTTCCCCGTTGTCCAGATATAGTCTGCAGCAATTATTTTTTATTCTCCAAGTTGAAAGAAGAGGAAATTCCTTTTTTATTTGACGACGGAAAGCTAGTGCTTTGAGTGAACTTCTCAAAGGTATAGGCGATATAAGTGCTTTCACTAATATCCGAAAGATGGACACAAAGTTCTCTCATTACTACTTTGGATTTTTGTTTCGATTATAACACCTACCAGGTGCGTATAACTGCCTAATAAAGCCCGACTGCTTGATACGCTCTGAATAAAATAAAACGATCGTCGCAGTCATTGCTGTATTCGGCAGATTTCCAGACTCGCTGGTCAATCAAATTCTGATTCCCATCAATCCCAGCACGTCCTGGGTCATCTTGTCTTTCTATTATTTTCGTGTCCCTCCATTGTTCTTCTGTCCTGTCTTCTGCCATCCCAGAGCCTCTTCCGATAACTTGTCATGCTCCATTCTTTCCACGTGGCCAACCCATCTTAACCTCTGGAGTCTAAGGAGATACCTATTTTCTTGACGAGTTGGTTAAGTTCATGGATGTATCGTCTTCTCCATGTTTGTTTATCATTTATCTGACCAAAGATTTTCGTGAGTATCCTTCTTTCAGAAACCTCCAATCTATGTATTCTTAAAACTTTCTGTCATGACCCATGTCTCGCACCCATTACACATTATCGGATTCATGATTATTTTATAGAATTTCATTTTCGATTGTTAATGTATGATTTTGGAGCGGAATATATGTGAAAGAGTGAAGTAAACTCTATTGGCGTCAAGGGTTTTTGTATTCCCATCTTCTCTGTTACTTTGCGTTGAAAAAATAAAATTGTATCAAATATTTCAGTTTTTTTTATATGTTCAGGATAACAATGAGTAGGTTCTCTTGGTAAATTTGGAAATAATGTTTTCCATGTATAGTTAAGTATGCTAAAAAAAACATAGAGATAAACAAATATGTTTATGTAACACAATAAAAACCCTTCAAACATTTTATAATTATCCTGCAACACTTTCAGCGATGCATACCGAAATTTGTCCAGTGTGTTTGTTTGTTTATGGTAACGGATAGTTGCATCCTTTTTTATTCGAGCTCTTTCTCTCTTTCTCTTAAAAATAAAACATGCCAGTACTTTATCGTTTTCAACCGTGCGTTCTGTTACTGGTGTCACCATAATAGTTTAGGTTATAGTCTGGTAATGTTATTCCAGTTTTCTTTCGCACATTCAGAACACGTTTTCAATTTCTCTGTTTGTCCTGACGCGATGCCGTGATATGTCCTGTACGAGTGCGATAGCTGGGGCATTTAATGGCGCCGGATGGGCGGAACAGGTATATACATCGGAGGTACCTATGCGATTCTATGAATATTCTTTACACTCTGTACGTGGTTAAAATAACATGAAATTTACGGAATATATCATTGACCATGTGATAATTTGTAGTTATTAGTATATATCTGCAATTTTTCTAAGTGTATTATCAATAATCTACTAAGTGGATAAATATTTGTCAATATTCTTTTAATGAAAATATGGAATTAATAACTAATAACTTGGGAACACACGTATTGATTTATGAGACGTTTATAATTTAAACGGAAATAATAAAGGTACTTTAATAGGATCTCCTTTTTAAATTACATAATTGGAAATTCAGAAACTTATGGATTTCGGAGGCTGCTTAAATACTAGATCTCAGTTGTTAAATAGATCACAGATAGGTAGATTAATAGAACTTTATTATAGTTGTCAATAGTAACACTGAATATACAATGTGTTAAATATATTCTAAATCAAACTTATCACCAGATTGAATTAAATTTTGTTTGAGACTGGTTAATTGAATTACTCAAAGGAAGATAAAAAACCCATCCACATCAATGTTCGTAAGTTGTCCAAATTAATCACCTGGTGCCGCACCTAATTCCAATGTGTTCTTGGCATAAACTAGTTCGCGCACTTTTCTGTGTGAGACTTACCGTAGTCTCAATAATAATTAAAGATTGTAAACATGAAGATGAAAAATTTTAATGCCATTTGAGGAAACGTAATTGTTTCCTTGTGTATCTATTCCAGAGATCTTAAAATATTTAGAGGCTTTGCTTTATAAGAATAAGATTAAGCCAGTAAATGAATATTTGCGATTGATAGCCCTATGTATGTCTTTAACTGTTTCCAATTTCAAGGTGACTTATATGAATAGAATCAAGAAACAGGATAATTGTCTTTCTTCATTTATAGTAGATTTATTCACAAGTCATTTTGAGGTAGAATTTAAACATAACGTTAAATATTTGACAAAAGTTTGGATTAGGAATGTGGGTGATATTTTCGCGATACTCTTCGCACATTGATGTGTAACTTAGAGGATTTCGTTCAGCAATTAAATTCAAAATCCCTAACGAACAAATTCCCGGTAGAAAAAGAAGACAAGGAGAGCTTACCTATCTTTAGACACCTTCGTAATTAGAAATAACCATACAATAGAAATTGACATTTTTCAAAAAGAAATCGATATTAAGAGGTTTATTACTCCGGACTCATACTATACTATGCCACAAAAGATGGCTTCTTTCAACTTTCCTAAACCGGATTTTAAAATCGGCCAGAAAAATCAGGTTTAGCAAAACATGTTTTGGAAATTAATCGTGGTGTTAACGCGGATTGTTTGCATTTGATAAAGAACGTGTGTAATTATCGCGAATTAGGTACATATGAAAGTATGTACATTTTAAAGAATAAAAGCCATGACTTGACACTGACTTGGGCCCCAACCGTAACTCATCTCTCTTAGATGTCTTAAATGACAGACAAGGGAGGGTGCAATAAACCGCATGTAGGTATTTGTCTTTCCTTTCCCTTCCTTTTCTATTTCGTTTTATCTTAGTTTAAGATGAAAACACAATCTTTTTTAAAAATTATGTGAAACGAATATACAGTGTGAGTTATGGTTTTCAACGGAACAGATCGGGTGCGGAATTTGTTTTTCGTACGGATATTTTTGCCGTAGTTTTCCAGATGCGACACTGTTTAATTATCTACTGATGATGACAGCTTAGTTGTTGAGATACGTGTACAGTACACGAAAATTAATGTGGAAAGGGGTTATATATCAACCTTCAGTGATTAAAAAAAACGAAATTTGAACTTTTGTAGGTTATTACTTAATCTCTTGGTACTTTGATCTCCGTCGAAATGAGAAAAATTTCGTAATCATAATGAAGAATTGATCGACCGGACATTTTGATTTCAGTACCAACAGGAGCGATTACCTCCATTAGTTCAGCGTGCAGTTTAATATATTTTGAAAATGATAGAAGCGAACGAGTTAGTTTAGCGCAACGATCTATGTTTTTATAAAGAATAGATCGACTACGAACTCAAAAATAGTTTGTTGTCACCCATTTGGCAGCATACGAAATTGTTTTTAACCAAGGCATTTTCTGCGCGAAAAATAATTACAACAAAAATAACTTGCCGCAGAAAATTAATAAATTATCAGTGTGTATCGTCCAGAGAAAACACTTCAAAACTAATCTTTTTAGGCGAAGTAAATCATTAATGTCTAATATATCATCGTCGAAGTGTTTATGTGTAGGTATTCGGGACTATAAATTTTCATTGGAGTCGCGAAAACGAAAGTAAAGATTATTAATTTGTACGGACTAATTGGTGTTAAAACAGAAAAAAATGAAATAATTTCGTTAACAATACGAATGAAATGTCGAAGTGTAAACACGTTTTCAATTAAAAAACCTAATTTGGAAAAATATACTTTCGCTTAATTGTGGTTTTAGTACTCGAAGAATATTCTCGAAACAGGTTTTCTAGATGTTTTAATTAACGAGAATGTTGTTAATATTTTTTCCCTTAAGAATTCGTTTTAGCACAAGCACCGTTCGAATTCGACATTTCTTCTGTAATTGGCATTTATGGTACAGTTGAATAGAATTCTCTGCAGACTAATTTAGGTACAAAAATAAATAGGGTATATAACAAAGGAATTATGGAAAATATTTCCTCCTTTACGTAATAACCATATAATATGAGATTGTTGGAATCGTACAGTCGGGTCAAATACGTACTCTACGATCCATAAATTTAATCGCACCGCATGTAATTATAGTGTTACTATGAAATGAGATCGATGTTTCAGTTTTTCTAGGGAAATCTACGTGCAGATCAACTAACAAAACAAACATAAAATCTAGAAATATTGACATAATAATATAAATTATATTTTATTGTATTTTGTCTTAATGATAGCGTTTCAAATGGGTGGCATACTGTCTATTAATTACACAGGCCAACCAATAAATATTTTTTAAAAACTTTTTTCAAAGTTCAACCTCTTTCTTATGTATTTTGGTGTGCTGAATACAAATTTTCAATCAGTTTTTTTCTACCACGTACCAATTTCGTAATCTTTATCTTTTGTTGTGTATGATAGTATTAAAATATACCGTGCATTCATTTTACCTCGCTACGAAAACTGTACCATATTATATTCGGGTCTAGCTGCCGAATACCGGTCAAAATGTAAAGTGGTGGGGCGCGAGTCATTTGAATCACGACTATAACTGACTACTGATCGTACTAGCTGCAGCCCCACCACTAATTTGACTGTAGGCGTATCGATATCGTATAACGGTCATTCGTGGTTTGCATTTGGGAGAGTGTGTTACGGTAAGACCTTTAAATTTAAATATTTTTTTAATTATATTACTTTGATAATGTATACATTGGAAGAAAAAATTCAAATGATAACATGGGCTTTCAAAGGTAATTCTTTACGGCGTATCCAGCGCCTTTTCTCTGAAAAGTATGTAGACCATCCCTTTCTTGCATTAACAACAATATCATTAGAAGTTAAAAAGTTTAAATCAGAAGGTTGCATTTTGGGATGTAAATGTCATAAAATATGGAGAATAAATAACGATAAAGAAATGCAGGAAGTCAATGGTCGAAGAAAATTCCAATATTACTATATCTAAAATATAAGAAGAGATAGGTATTAGCTTGGGTAAACTTCATAAGATATTAAAGAAAAATAAAATAAAATAAATAATAAAAAATAAAAAACACCGCAGAATGGAATTTTCTGAAACTGTAATAGAACGTGTAAATGCGAATGAACACTTTATTGAGACTATCGTGTTTGCACGGTAAACACAATCAGTCGAATCTTCCATATTGGTCTATTGAAAACGAGTATCGACAATTGAATAAGGGGACACAGATTTAAAAATAAAAAATAAATACATTCCTATTATAATATAAAATTTAATAATATCCTGAAAAATTGAATGTTTGGGCTGGTATTTATGGGAATAACATTATTGGTCATTCCAAACTTAAATGGGGAAATATATTTGAATCTTCTTCGAAACGACATTGTCCCTGCTTTGAGAACTATTAATACCAATTTAGAGAACGTATGGTTCTAGCATGACATCGAATTTTCGTATACAGTACTGAAATATGTATCACACTCCCGAAATTCTCTAAACTTATCAAGCAAAAAACGTAATTATTATTATTATTATGATATTTTTTTATTGAGAAACTGTACAAGAAGAATGTAAACCTTTAGACATCTTTATATCATTAAATTATATTACTTTGATAATGTATACATTGGAAGAAAAAATTCAAATGATAACATAGGCTTTGAAAGGTAATTCTAAACGGCGTATCCAGCGCCTTTTCTCTGAAAAGTATGTCGATCGTCCCTTTCCTGCATTGACAACAATATCATTAGTAGTTAAAAAGTTTAAATCAGAAGGTTGCATTTTGGGATGTAAATGTCATAAAATACGGAGAATAAATAACGATAAAGAAATGCAGGAAGTCATGGTGTGCGCAATGGTCGAAGAAAATTCCAATATTATCTATCTAAAATATCAAAAGAGATAGGTATTAGCGTGGGTAAAGTTCATAAGATATTAAAGAAAAATAAACACACATCCTATAAATACCAAACTCATCAGGAAATTTTTCATGCTGATCAACACCGCAGAATGGAATTTTGTGAAACTGTAATAGAACGTGTAAATGCGAATGAACACTTCATTGAGACTATCGTGTTTACTGATGAATCCACATTTCGGTTGCACGGTAAACACAATCCGCCGAATCTTCGATATTGGTCTATTGAAAACGAGTATCGACAATTGAATACGGGGACACAGTATCCTGAAAAATTGAATGTTTGGGCTGCTATTTATGGGAATAACATTATTGGTCCATTCTTTATCAAAGGAAATTTAAATGGGGAAATATATTTGAATCTTCTTCAAAACGACATTGTCCCTGTTTTGAGAATTATTAATCCCAATTTAGAGAACGTACGGTTCCAGCATGATGGTTGTCCGGCTCATGGAACTAGAATTGTGAATGAATATCTAAATAATATATTCCCCCAAAGAGTTATATCTAATAGTGGTACAATTCGCTAGCCACCAAGGTCACCAGACTTAGCCCCTAATGACTTTTTTTTATGGGGTTACATAAAATCAAAGTTATATGGGCATCAAGACGAAAGGGCTAATAATTTGGAAGAATTACGGCTTAATATCGAACACCAATTCCAAATTATTAATCCTCTTGTACTGGCAATGTTCGAAGTGAATTTTATAATAGATTGGCCTACTGCTTAGTGCAAGCAGGAGGGTCATTTGAGAATTTAATTAATTGAATTTATTTTCTGTACTTAAAAAGTATTTTATAAGTTTTAGCAAGTTATATTTATTTTCTGTTTAAAGAGTATTTTTTAAGTTCCGAGAAGTTATTTTATTTTTTAGCTTCTTTAAGAGTTTTTTTTTATTTTTAAACGTTTTATTAGAAAACGTCTTTTAGTTCAATGCGAAACTTATTGTAAAAATACCTAGTTGTACACTTAAAAGTAATTATAATTTATTAATTTTTGGACGTAAACGATTTGGACAGTCAGTGATAGACCTTCCGCCAAGTACCACGAACAACTACTTAATCTGTAATCTGTAGTCAGTCGTTGTTGTGATTCGACTGATTCGCGCCCCACCAAATTACATTTTAATCGGCATTCGGTACTAGACCCGAATATAATATGATACGGTGTTTGTAGCAATTTAATATGAAAGCACGGTATAGTTAAGTTGCGTAATGCGATTTATGGCGTCTTAAAGGACTCGAAGTTACACTGCCTGGTGGCTTAATTGGTAAAGCAGTCGTCTAGAAAACGGCAGATAGAGGTTCGAGTCCTTCTCCAGCGCAGAAATTTTTAATTAATTTCTGTGTATTTAATTAACGATGGAATAGCAGAAAATAATATAATTTTCATTATATAGTTAAGATTTAAAGGTACGTAATTTATTCTAAGAGTATAATTGAAAAATTTAACATTTTATTATTACAATGGTAGTGTAAGTTTGAATGTGAACAGTTTTTTACTTATTAATCTAAAGTTTTGTATTTCCTCAACCTCTTCACGGTAAAAGCTCGAGTGTAGCTTTTCCTTTTATATAATGCTTCTGGAGTTGTTCGTAGAAGGGTCCAACAGTAATTTCCTATCATGTTGGCATTCCAACGACCCTGATATCGTTTCTCCATCTCCTTTATATCTTGGTGGAAAGGCTCCCCTTGTGCCTCACTTACAGCTCCAAGATTGTCAGGGAAAAAATTTAAATGTGAGTGTAAAAAATCCACCTGCAGATTAGAAAGTATATGCCTTCGCGACTTTCTTTGTATTAGTCACGCAGATACTCAAACGTGCACTTTGAGCATTTACTACTAATTAGGTGTAGAGACCAAGGTATTATTACACGCATACAATGAACAAATAACGAAAAGTAAACATGCGAGGAAGTTTTACGTCCTGTGGTATTTTAAAGTTCATTTTCGGATTCAGCACGTCAAAAAACATAAAGGGGAGCCAAATTTATAAAGAAAGTTTGTTCATGGTTGGCCTGTGTCACCTTAGAGCTGGTTACTTTCCGTACTCGCGTCCTAGTTGTGAGCACCTGAGAAAGCTCTGAATAACATCGCTTACTGCTAATAGAATATGTACATTATTAAAATGAAAGCTCTGATATGCATATCTATATTCATTTTGGGGCTTTTAATTTCTGTTTAAAGACCACTAAAATATAATATTCAATGTTTTTCCTGTGTAAAATTTCTATTTAGCCATACATAATTATGTTAACGTATTACCATAGGCATCTATATTGTTGTAATTCCCTCTGGTATACATTTCACAAGAATAACTTCTGCTTCGTCCTGAAAGGCGATGGCCATGAGTTTTTCAGCTGAAGATTGTATGCGGGCATTTTTTAGAGGCGAAGAACCCTTATGAATGCATTGCATTAACGCTAATTGTGTGTTTGGAACCCAAGTTTCACTGCTTGTAACTATCTGAGAGAAAGAGTTAGGTTTTACATAAAAAAATGCCAAATTGTTTCGAGAAATTTATTGCCCAACCAGTTTTTATTCGGGGGTCAATAATCTTGGAGACTGCCTTGCTGAAACTTTATTCGTCGTGTAGAATTTTGAATTTAGCGTTTTAGCAATAGTGGAGGCTTTTAAACGATGATTTTCGAGAACCATTTTTTCATCTTAAAATGCAGACATCGAGATTAGTTGTATCCGAAGTTCTTCCACTTCTTAGGCCATCTTCAATGGATTCGAAATATCCGTATGCTGCAATCACTCGTTCGTGAGTACATAGTTTTAGAAGAATTATGTCCTTTTGTCAAAAATTTGGTGACGCTGTGATGTTCTAATTTCATGAAATTTATTTTCTGTTACGAAACACTTTATAAAGAATAAAATAATGAACGTAAGTAGAAAACGTTGCCACTATTGAATGTTACCAAGTAACGCATATTTAATTATTTCTCCCATGGCTAGGTAAACTTTTTTCTAGTTACTCTTGTAAATTGCATTTTCTAATATCTACCGAACAAACTATAATTGAAAATTGAAATATAATTTGCATTTTTTGTATTAGTTATGTTCGTGTAAGCATATGTACACGCACATAAATTATAAACGTCTTGAGTTATACCACTGGTCCCGTACGAACAATATTCTACTACCCTTCTATTAATCTAATTGTAGGACCCTTCAGTCATTGTCTTTTGTAATATTATTAAGCGACTCCTTCATCTATCTATCTCGCTCTCTCTCGTCTTGAGAAAACGGAGTCTTTATAATTAGGAACCCTTATCATTCAAAAGCAGGTGCTAATGAACGAGCCGCAGTTCCGAGGTGTTTACAAATTTCAACGAAATACGGTTCTTTCACTGATAAACACAGGATGTTTCATAATATCTATTGCGAGCGGGTGTAGAGTTATATGTGTCTTAGTACTTTGTTCTTCGCTTTATTTAAAATGCTTTGATAACTTTGATAATGTCTCATTACAGAATTTCTTATTCATGCAAGCATACGAGGGTTCTTAGTCGATGATAAATTTTTTCGTTAATTTAATGGAAAATGATATTATTTGAAGTAAACGGTTTGCATTTGTTAACAGGTTGCCAAATTTTTATATTTATTTAACAGCAACAGCATAAAACTCCTAGTGAATTTTGTAATTTCTCTAATTTACGATGAACGTTTTTTATCTTAAGCAATAGCATATACCAAGTGTACCGGAAAGTCATTACCGGTTTTTTCGTAAAAAATCTACATAATTTTACAGGAAATGGAAAAATTTATTTATTCAAACTATTAGCCATTGGATTCTACACATCTTGCTCATCTTCCAGGCAATTTATGGATGCCATCCTAAAAAAACTGTTTGTACTGTGAGTAAAGCCATTCATCGAACCATTTTCTGACATCTTCGAAATTGCTGCTCTGCAAGCTCGTGTCCCATTGATGCGAAAAGATGATAGTCGGGGCAAGGTCTAGAGAGTATGTCGAGTGCGATATTATGTCCCATCCAAGTGCTTTTAATGCGTCCTTGACCAGTTTTGTTGTATGAAACGGCGCGTTATCGTGCCGTAAAATAATTTTATCGTGTCTTCGGGCCTATTTTGGACATTTTTTTATCAATGAGTGGTTGAAATTGATAACTTATTGTCGGTAGCGATCTTAACTATTGATATGTTAAAATCTTTTTGTAAATCAGTTACATATATATTGTTCCTTATGAAGACGTACTAAATGCAATAATTCAGCATGTAACATTTCTGCATTATGCTCAATATTTTTGGAACGTAGGCAGTCTTGGATTGCAACTGTCCTCCATGAAGAAGTTGGAAGACTTTCCACTTTGCGTGAATGATGTGATGCATTGTCCATTATGATAACAGCATTATCTGGCAGCCTAGGCAATAGTTGTTCAAACCATTCCTCAAACATAATACCATTCATTCCATCATGGTAATCAGCTATTTTTCCACCTTCAAAAAGTAACAGTCCATCCTCCACAAATCCGAATTCAGATCATATGTGGAGTATTATTAATCGCCGGTCTTTACCACTAGCGCTTTTTAATTCTATGGATAATCGTTCAACAAAAGCTTTTCGTTGCTATACTTGCATCCATGCAAACTTTTTCCCCCATTTAATCATGTTTTTTTCTAGGTAAAATATTGGGCGACCCTCATCTCTATAATGTTTTATTGTTGCCAGATATTTTCGTCTCCACCTGATAACTTCATCCTTTTCTATTAGCATATTCTTCTGGCTACGCTTTACATATCTGAAATATAAATTATATATGAATATGTTATAATATGAACAATTTTTCATTAACATTTGAAACTAATGAGTTTCAAGAATATGTGTAGAGTTGCTCGACTCATTTTTGCTATGGACTCATCTCTAGTTATTTCTCCAAATACTTTATTAAGTGTTGGAAGTCCGTTTTTAAAAAAGAAACTATGCACCATCTGCCGTACAGTACTTTTGACAGATTCGTCAAATTGTAAAAGCCTTGAATGTCTGCCTACTCGTTCTTTAGGAGGACTGACTTCACCTGTCTATTTATATTCTTATATAACTCGATATACAGTTGAATTGGCAAGCCCTACAATACCTTCCTTATAATATATTGTTATAGAAGTTATACCCACAACTTACTTAGCGTTTCAGAGATGTTTGTTACAATTGCTGTCGTTCCCATTGGTGGAGTTTGCAGCGTTCACATTTTATAGATATTCAAAACTGTTTGGTTTTCTTCATGCGCGAGGTGTTCCAGTCGTTCACGCTTTCTGGGTGGTGATACTAACTGTTTGCTAGAACCTTGGTGATCGCGCATTTTATTTTTGTTTTTAAAAGTACAGATTTTATTAAATAATACAGAAAAATATAGTAAAGCAATGCAAAAATGTAATTAAACGTTTACAGGTTATGAAAATTGCGGATATTTGGCATTCATTTATCCATATTAAACTTGCCTGTTCAAGAACCAACGAAATCTCTTAAAAATATGAACTATTTTGACGCAATATTTGAATCACACCTTCTTAATCTGATACAAGGTATAAAAGTTAAAATAAAGGAGGACTGTTGTATTAATACAATATCATAACATTTATTTTTTTTGATTTAATAAAATAATTGTAAAATTATACTAATATTTCGACTATCGTGATGCTCAACCCATATTTATTATAGCAGAAATAACGAATTCATATATTTCGTTATGTTTTTACACTAGAATTTACAAAATTCTACATCATTTTTTAATGCTAAAAGTTACGTTTGTATTTTATAACTTGTTTTTTTGCAAAATTTAAAATGCACATACATTTACGGTTAGCGTCCACAATGCACTATCCACATAGGTTACATACATGTACACGGTCTGCGATCCGGGCGCAATCTGGCGGACAAACTTTCGAACTGAACCTGTCACAATGTAAAAAATCGCACCTAGTTTGAGTCTCGAGTTCTGTCCAAAACTTTTTTAATTTTAGGATAATTATATTCACACAGAATAGATGGACATTTTGTAGATGTGATTGGACTTAATAGAAATTGGTTGTTTTTTGTGTGAGTATATTAGTAAGAATAATTAATTCTAATATAAAAGTTACTCATGGAATATAAAGTCGTGTATGTACAGTGCGTTCAATAAAACCTGCGTTCGTAGTAATATAATTCGTAATACGGAATTGGTTGAAACTCATGCGTAATTGTAAATTACAATAATTCTATTGCGGTTATTTGTGGACTGTTCATTACTGTAAATATTTGAATTCATGGTATAATAATGCGATGTAAATTTAACAATATAAATTATTTTATTGGTGTATGAATGCATGTAGATAAGTTTCTAATTCGACTGTAAGCTATTAATTACTGAATCCGTTTAATGCTTCTTTGTTAATACTGGGCAGTAAGTATGAAGTGTTGATTCCTTTTTTTCGTTTTTTCTGTGAACTTGTACTTGAAACATTATTAATAATAACTCATTATCCTTATTCGTTATTAATTTTTCTAAAATACCCAAATTCTGTTCGCGTTGTTTAGATGGTATATACAATAGGCGCCAGGAAAGTTTTGCAATATGACGCAACGATGAATCGTAGGAAGCTGCTTGTTGCTGCATGTCGAGACATGTTCATACGTGCATAGTAGCCGCCGCACCATGTCGATGGGCTCAGTTATTCATTAGCAGTGAGAGTGTAAAGTGTTTGCGATGGCATCGTGGTCACGAAATGAGATAAGGGCAGTTTTTATAATTTCGTGCGTGGTTTAAACACAGACCAGTGCTTCGAAAAAATGATTCTTGCACTAGGTGATGTTTGTTCACATCGCACAACGATATTCAGGTGGTATAGAGAATTCCAAAAGAGAAATTTAACTGTGGAGGATGCTGAGAGGCCGGGAAGGCAAAGTGCAATGTTAAATAGCACTATGGATAACGCATTTCATTGTCATACGTCTGCCTTTATTTCTACGTCTCTTTCCCTCACTTTTTAATACCTTTGTTCTTGAATTTTCCATGGTTATCTTTGTAAGCCTAATTCATTTTGATGGGACTTTCATATTTCTCATCCCTTCCAATATTTTCTCTTCCTGGATATGCTGTCGAAAATCTGTACGAAGTTGATAAACATAATTAGACTTTAAAGCTATATTGTAAGGATTTTAATATAGGTTGGCTTGAAGCTCCTTTCTATGCACTACTGATTAGAAAGGAATACAGTGTTGAAATATGGTAACGTTCAAATTAGTAAAATAAAGCGAATTCAAGTCATTTAAGATGGAATTTATTCTATTCATGGCATGGATCATGCTCTATTATTAGAGGAACATAGGTTTGCTTCATTGACTAAAAGGAGACTATTAGTAGCAAATTTCTAAAAAATTTGATAATAAACAAGGTTAATTTGCCTACTTTGTTGCCTCGAATTGACTTTCGAGTACCATATTTACCGATGTGAGTGTTCGAAGCAATTACTTTATTTGTTTATATTATTTTAAAATTTTAATTTATTTCTAGATGTATTTCTTTGATTTTTTATTATTTATTTTATATTTATTAGTAAATGTAGCTACTCTATTATAGCATAGTAGTTTTTTATTCATGTATTTCTATATATATATATATATATATATATATATATATATATATATGTATATATGTATCTAACTATTGTGTAACATATATTAACATATATTGCTCGTTTTCAAATTTCTGTTGGGCGATTTAAGTAAATATCATTATTATTATTTTTATTATTGTAACGTAAATTTCATTCACATTCTCAGCTTAACGCCGGGAAACTTTCTCAGACACAACACATATACATGTGGATTTCAACTCAGGCTGTACATGTCTGATACTAAGGTTCTACTATACATCGTAAAACGGTAAATTAATAAATACATTGTGATGTTTTACATATTTATAAATAGGAGTATTATTATTGTCGTTATTATTAATGTCCTTGTATTTAAATGCAAATGAAATTGTTCTCCTTTATTGTGTATTGAGAAATCTTCTGATGATCGAGCAAATGTTCAAAATAATAGCTTTTTGCAATGTAATATATATTTAGATTGACATCAACGCATTTAAGACTTTCATAGAGCTGTTCAGGAATCACTCCAGTGGCAGAAATTATAATTGGTATAATTTTGATTTGTTTCTGATGCTATAGTTGTTAATATCTTTTGCTAGAGGGATATATATATATATATATATATATATATATATATATATCCCTATATATACATACGTGCTCTCCGCAATGTTGGACACAAGTTCTCGAAAGAATCGGCGTCTCGACGTTTCGATGACATCTCAATCATCTTCTTCAGGAGTTGTTTCGTAATGAAGCGTCAACCTGAAACTTTCATGTCGATGCCGATTCTTTCGAGAAGTTCTCTCGAACATCGCGGGGAGCCTGAGAATCTAATATTACTCAAACTTACAGCTGAGAGAATCTTCGTTCGAACATATATACAGACTTGTTCATTCTAGAATTAGATATGCGCTGTCCACAAGTGGAAAGAGTGCAGTTAGGTTAAAGCGCGCGAGAAAGGAGGATAGAATATCTCTCACTGGCAGTTTCGTTTTCTCCCACTTTTGTATTGCAAACAACTTCCCCTACTTTCTCGCGTTTATTTCAAGAATATTTTATTAGTTTCACGCCAAACGGCAAAACATTTCAAGAAAATAGCCATGTTTGAAAATCTTTTTAATTTTTAGAATTTTCTATTTCATTTATTTCAAGAATATCTTATTAGTTTCACGCCAAACGGCAAAACATTTCAAGAAAATAGCCATGTTTGAAAAGCTTTTTAATTTTTAGAATTTTCTATTTCATTTATTTCAAGAATATTTTATTAGTTTCGCGCCAAACGGCAAAACATTTCAAGAAAATAGCCATGTTGCATTTTATTAAAAGATTCAAATAAAATGCATCAAATAATTTATACAATTCAAAAATGTAGGTACGTATTGTCAATGCACGCGAGAAAGTAGGGGAAGTTGTTTGCAATACAAAAGTGGGAGAAAACGAAACTGCCAGTGAGAGATATTCTATCCTCCTTTCTCGCGCGCTTTAACCTAACTGCACTCTTTCCACTTGTGGACAGCGCATATCTAATTCTAGAATGAACAAGTCTGTATATATATATATATATACATATATATATATATATATATATATATATATATATATATGTATATGTTCGAACGAAGATTCTATATTCTATATTACGTATCTTCTGTTTGTGCTGAAGTGCTGAAGGCCATGGGTATTAGATATAGAAACGCCAATCAGGTATGTCTTTCCAGCATTTTTATGAGTTAGTGTAATGTTTGGCCAATATTGTGTTACCTGTAACAGTATTTCTGTTCTAGTACGATTTAAATTCTGAATTATATAAAACTGATGATGCGTATAATGCATATAATTATGCATTTTTTACGATACTAAACTGAAAAATTCTAATTTTAACCACTTTATACTTCGCATAGTTATATAATATGTAAAGTAGAAAAAAATTTCTGCATTACGTATACGATTATATTTTTTCAGTTTAGCATCGCAAAAGCGCATAATTATATGCAATTAATAACCTGCCGTTGGTTCTCATTTAATTACTGTTTCCATAGTGCAATTTATGGCACATTAGAAGGACTCGATTAACTGCTTCTGTAGTCTAATGGCCAGGGCGCATTCCCGGAGAGAATGAAATCGTTGGTTCCGCCCCCACGTGGAGAATAAAAATTTTTTCAGAAAATTCCTGCGTTACATATACGATGTACAAAGCGGTTAAAATTAGAATTTTTCAATGTCTACCATATAATATTTTGTATGTGACAAGTCTATTGAGGAAGTATAACTATGTGTCTGATCATTTTATAAGTCTGAATGTAAGTCATATAACTGGGTGCTAAAAACCTTTCCTATGCATTTTTAAAATTTTTCTTGAATTTTGTGTTTTAATGTATGTATAGTTGCCAAGGTATTTGTATGTTTTTTCTTTTTGAGTCTTTCTATTACATCTGTTTATATAGTATATACTTTACGGTATTTTATTTTTCCTTTGATTATGGAGCATTTTCTATATTTATCCAATTTCAACTTTATTTTAATGTTGGAGCTGAAGATTTTATTGTGACTGGTAGCAATTGAAGTTGTTGGTCTGTGCCTGCGTATATTTTTAAATATTTTATGCATAGAATAAGATTTATGGGCTTGATGTCTTGAACGTGACAGTTTATTTTGTACCTTGTCAGATTGCGTTTAGTATGTTTGACAATGGATTAAGTGCAATGCAGAATCAAAAAGCGTCTAATGCGTTTCCTTAAAATGTAGTGTGTTTTATTGTTGTTTGTGTTATTTGCAGTGTATCTACATATTTGTGTGTTTATGTGCAGGGATGTTTGCCATGGACCCACGATATACTTAATGAACGTTTTAAGACAAGTTTCTATCTTCTATATTTCAAGAACACGAAAGCAGAATATGCGGTATAATGTCAAATTCCATCTGATCGTAAATACAGGCGCAAAAGAGATTTACATATGTATTTCAATCTTCCATGTTTAGTGATGACTTGAACAACAATTATTTGTTCTTTACATCGTTTGGAACTTTTTTACAACCTTTATTCTTCGTGTATCTCATTGTTCGTCAAGCGTTATTATATTTTTGGTGTTATTAGAGATATAAGAATCTTCTACACAGTCTGTCGCAGAAAAAACGGAACTTCAAAATATTAATTCTTAGTGGCGTCATCTATTAAAAGAAGTATGGGCGGCAAGATAAATCTTTCACCAATGTTATGTCGAAATATCGTGACATTTGCATCATAACTGACTGAATTCAAAATTGAACATACTTGACTAAGTTGTCACAATCAGCAGATAATTAAACAGTGTCGCACCTGGAAAACTATAGCAAACGGCCATATCTGCTGATGATGACAACTTAGTTGCCGAAATACGTATACAGAATACGAAAATTAATGTGGAAGTTATATATCGACCTTAAGTGATTATGATTTCAACAGTTTATGATAATCAATTTAGCGAAGTCAGTATATATAACGTTGACTTCTCTTGGTTGTCCAATTATTTACTGATAAATTGGGTTGTTTCTATTAAGTTGTTGACTTTATTAAAAATGTATAGAATGTTCTTATTGACTCAGTTTCCTAAACTTTAAAGTAAATTTAGTGGACAAAAGCAAATGGTTTTAGCAATTTCTAGCTTGGTTAGATAAACTTATGCATTAAAAGGAAATATGTTCTTTAAAAATGCATTTCGCATTTACACATTTCGTAAAAATGCAACGTTTCTAATTTCTTTCACGATTGAACACAGTAGTTTTACTAAATTTGTAATTTATACGGCATAATCACGACTACGAACACGCGATTGTAAATTAATATAATACACAATCTGTCGAGTGTTGCAAAATAGAGCAATATTTATCGGAGTTTCCATACAATCGAACGTGCGTCGACAAGCGAATATAGCAGCCGTCGGAATATAAAGGTCGATACGTTGCTATTTTAAGAAACAATAACTTAAAAATAAAATTTTGGCAAACGGCGGTTATCATTAGAGCGGCGTTGGAGATGAGGAACTGACAATTATAAAATTTAATTTCCAAAAATTATTTAACATTAAATCATTTTCATTTTCGGTACTTGTTCCCAGTGGCGGCTGGTCAGGTGAGGCAGGTGAGGCAGTGCCTCACCATCTAAATCTTGGAATTATAACAAGAATAATATGTATACTTTTAAAATTCTTTATAAATTAATTATCATCTTTTATTCAGAATTTATCTTATAAACAATAAGAAAATAGTTTTAAATAAACCGGCATTACAAGCAAAGTACAAATTTATCATTTCATTTTAATTCCGTGCGAATGTACGAGCGCGTATACTTGCCCCGACCAACTTCATGCTTGATCTATGTATATCCCTACTAAACACGAATATTTGAGGCCCGGCCACTCATTGCCTCTCATTGAAAATTTATAACGCACTACAGCAGTCAAAAAAATTCTCAATTTCTATGGAAATTACAGTAAAGTATTAGCTACATATTTAAGATAACAAAGAAGAAAAAATATTCAAAAAGTTAATAGATTTTTCTAACTTTATTGTGAGATTTTTGAATTTTTTAATAATATAGAAAGCATTATTAATAGGATAAATTAAGTATTTATTTAATGATATAAAGATGTCTAAAGGTTTACATTCTTCTTGTACAGTTTCTCAATATTTCCTCCACGCAAATAATATGTTTTAAGTTTTAACAGGAGTATTTTTATTGTTTCAAGTAGATATTCTTTAGATATTAATGTATGTATGTATGTATTATTTAGTCTGAAGCCAATTTGAACTGAGCCTCTCATCGAATCACAATCGCCGAACTACCGAATATACTCGAGGCTGACATTCTCGGCCCGAATCGCAAATTACAACTTGGGGGAATAACAAAGTTAGGTTAAGTATTTTAATATTTGTTTAGTGATATTTTCAGTGATTTAAAAATTGTGAATATGGATTTAGAAAATGTAAGAAATACACAAGACATTGTAGATTTTTTAATAAGAAATACGTTCGTTGTTCTATCGGTAGAAGATCAATTATATGTCAAAAACCTTCCGAGACCAAACCCTGGTTTATCAAAATCTCTTACAATACACGGTAAGTCTAACAGAAATTTCAATAATAATAATAATAATTACGTTTTTTGCTTGATAAGTTTAGAGAATTTCGGGAGTGTGATACATATTTCAGTACTGTATACGAAAATTCGATGTCTGACGAATCTGTTGCACATAAAAGGCGTAGAATTGATGACGTTCCAGATACTAAACAAAATTATAGAAAATTATTTTTCGAAATTCTAGATACGTTTATTAGTCAAATTGAAATTAGATTTATTGATTTAGAAAAACTTGCTTTTTTTGATTTATTAACAGAAAGTAAATTTGAAGAATATTCGAAGGCATTTCCTCAGAGGCTCTTAAATAATTTGTTTGAACAATATAAATTTTTTGATCAAATTCAATTAAAAAATGAATTAGCTGTTATTTATAGTGACATGCAACTCCTTGGTAATTCTAAAACACCATGTGAAATGTTAAGATTTATGCACGAACAAAAGTTAGCCATCTGTATGCCAGAACTTTTTAAATTGCTAAGTATAGTAGTTACCATATCGGTAACTTCCGCGTCCGTTGAGCGAAGTTTTTCCACATTGAAACGTATAAAATCGTATGTTAGAAATACAATTGGACAACAAAGACTTAGTAACTGTGCACTAATTGCAATCGAAAAGGAATTGGTTAAAACGATGACGAGGGATGAACGATTTTATAATGATGTAATTGATTATTTTGCTAACACAAAAAACCGGAGGATACCTTTGCCATACAAGAAGTAAAATCTATTAAATGTAATTCTACGTGCAATGACAATAAAGGAAATTCTCTGTATTTTAAAATATTTACATTTTGCATGTAATTTTGAAATTTTGTTATTGGATTGTTGTTGATTTATATATATATATATACATATATATGTATATATTTGTTATATTATTAAATTTTATATTATAATAGGAATGTATTTATTTTTTATTTTTAAATCCTAGAAGATTGAGTTCTTATTTTCGATTAATGTTTTTAGAATTTGTTTGATTTTTTAGAATATTTATTTTCGTTTCACAAGGGTTTGCTTTGAAACTTCGTTTTCCCTTAAAAATCGAATGGGGCGCGATATAGGGCTCAGTTCACGTCTGGCAGCCCTGTTTGTACTGGAAGCCCTATATATATATATATATATATATATATATATATATAAACTGTTTTTATATGTAGTAGGTATATAGAGTTTATTAATCAATTGTAAACAATTTTGAATATTTATTATTCTATCTGCCTCACCATGTCAAATACTCACGAGCCGCCACTGCTTGTTCCATTTGTTTTCTCTTAAAAATAGACGGACATTGTTTGTTATTTTTGTCTTCTTTTAAATTTTATTAACGCTACTTAATCTTTTGTTTTTGCAGATGTCCGGAAGGTAATAAAACTTGATGGATATGAGTCTAAATTCTTATTTAATTTTAGGATATTTACTTATATACAGTCAGTCACGAAAGGTTCCGCGCATTCCACCTATATTGAAAATCATGTAAATATTTTTATTTTATGTTATTTATTTTCTTTTTATTTTTTATTTATATTTTGCTCAACAGAATTTCTTCCATTAATAGGATAAAACCAAACATACATACATGACACAAATATGTTTTAAGAAGTGATGATATTTCACAAATTGTAAGGAAGCAAAATAATTCTTTAAATGCAACTACATGATGTAAAAGAATATATAAAAATATAATTAACAAGCAGAGAGAAGGTGGAAACATATTAATTCCCTCTACTGGTCCTCAATTGCCAGTCTGAGCAAAGATCCCATAGAATCATGATGAATATCGACTGCACAAAATATTTTATTAAATTTAGTGCATATTATATACGCGAGGACAGTTTGACAAGTAGCGAGAATGACACATACGTGGCGCTCTAATTGATAAAACAAATGCACTGTAATTTAGGTTGCCTATTTATATGTTTACATTCCGATATTTAGATAAATCGGTTGATTAGTTTATTTTTGACAGCTGATTGAAAAAGAAGCAACACGTCGTTTCGTTAAAATGGAAAAAGCAGAGTATCGTGCGGTGATTAAATACTTCGTAATTAAGGGTATGAAAGCTACCGAAATAAAAGACGAGTTACGGGAAACATTAAGTGAATCTAATCCATCATCCGCCACAATAAGTACATGGGTAAATGAATTTAAACGTGGTAGAACAAGCTGTGTTGATGAAGCGCCCTCTGGAGCACCCAAGATCGTGACTTCTAAGGAAATGATTATAAAAATCCATAATATTATTACGCAAGATCGACGACTCAAAGTGAGAGAGATAGCAGACATGGTAAACATTTCAACAGAACGCATACACCACATTTTAACGAAAGAATTGGGCCTTTCCAAGCTTTCGGCAAGATGGGTGCCGCGATTGCTTACGACTGATCAAAAGTTCACTCGTTTGAGCATTTCCAATGAGTGTTTGGACCTTTATAAGCGGAATCCGGTTGATTTTTGTAGGCGATTTGTTACTTTTGATGAAACTAAACAACAGTCGAAATAATGGTTAGATCGTGGTTCTACACCTCCGAAGAAAGCGAAAACCACTTTATCGGCAAACAAGGTGATGGCATCAATTTTTTGGGATTAAAAGGGCATTTTGCTCATTGATTACCTTCAGAAAGGTGCCACAATAAACGAACAATATTATGCAGAACTTCTACAAAAATTAAATGTTGAGATTCGTGCTAAATGGCCAGGGATGGCAATGAAAAAGATTCTGTTTCACCAAGGCAACGCTCCCTCACATACCAGCACAGTTGCGATGTCCAAAATCAACGAGTTGCATTTCCAATTAGTACCGCATGCGCCTCATTCACCGGATCTAGTCCCTTCCGACTTCCACCTTTTTCCAAAATTGAAAGCGGCACTAGGTGGAAAGAAATTTTCGTCAAACGACGAGCTTATCATCTTCGTAAATGAGTATTTTGCAAGCCTTCCGGATTCACGTTTTAGAGATGACATAAGGGCATTGGAGCACTGTTGGAATAAATGTATTGCTCTATTAGGAGAATACATTGAAAAATAAAAATTATTTTGTATTTAAAAAATTCGTTTTTCTTTTCCATTCTCACTACTTGTCAAACTACCCTCGTATGTACATATAGAGGCGACTTTAATACTATATTAGTTTTAGAAAGTGGAGAGGAAAACGTAGTATGATAACGAATCGATAATCGAGGAATGTGAAAATTTAACTCTTGGAGTAAAGAACAATCGATGTCATTATGTAGAAGTTTATATAAAAATATCATACCAGTAGTAATATGTCTGTCTTCTAGCAGGGTCTTATCAAATCTTTGAAGCAGTTCCATTTGGTCAGTACCTTGCGTTGAATAAAAGCTATCAACTCAAACATCTTCCAAGATATTCTTATGCACTTGATAGTAGGGATATTATGCAAAGACCTCATATTCGTGTTTCGATCTAACCAGTGAAATATACAGAGGTTTCATTGTTTGAATAGACGAAAGCGCTTCAAAATTGTATATAACAAAATTCAATCACTTTTTCGTAGATAAAGCGACATTTTCAATGTGGTTGACAAATGTGAGCTTCTCATCAAATAAAACGCCAAGATATTTAACTAACTCTATGAAGTAGCCCGTAATGAGTATTCATGCCTAATTGAATTTAGCTTTTTTGTACATATCATTAATTATATCTATTTGATTTTGGAAGAAGACGCAGTTATTCATATCAGCAAAAAGCAATTATTGATTCATTGAATCACTAATATACTTGTATACACTGTATACAAGTATATATGATTCAATATTTTTGCAATATGCACGATCTCAAGTGGGAAAAATTAAAAAATGTAACAACTGACGGTGCAAAGAACATGACGGGTCACAATACTGGTTTGCTAGGCATGATTAATAAAAAAATTGAAAGAATTAAATATTATACCGCATCCTCTACAACTTCATTGTATTATCCATCAACATGTACTTTGCGCAAAAGTTGTAAATTTGAAAAATGTTATGAATATTGTAATAAAGACCATCAATTATATTCGCAAAAATGGTATGAACCATCGAACATTCCGGAATTTCTTAAATGAAATTGACGCAGAATATGAAGTTATTATTTATTTTTCTGAAGTAAGATGGCTCAGCCGTGGGAAAGTTTTAAAAAGATGTTTCGAGTTGATAGGCGAGATTGAAATGTTTTTGACAGGAAAGGAAATAATATGCCAGAACTATCGAATTTTAAATGAATAAGCGAGTTAGCTTTTCTTCTGGATATTACAACTTACCTCAATAAATTAAATATAACACTACAAGTCAAGGGAAAGTTGATCAACGAGCTATTTACAGAAATCAAAAGTTTCCAGCTTAAAATAAAATTGTTTATTTCTCAACTTGAAAAGAATAATTATTGTCATTTCCTACTTTGCAATCGTTTTTAACCAAAAACGGCAAACAGTGTCCTTCGAATATTTTTATTGAGTCACTAAAAGTACTGAATGAAAATTTTCGTCATCGGTTTCAAGATTTTTATGCAAAAGAAATGGACATATTAATATTTGAAAATCCTTTAAAATTTGATATTGTAAAAGCACCAGACAATTTACAACTAGAGTTAATTGATTTGCAATCTAACAATGTATATAAAAATAATTTTGATGAAAATAATTTAATTGCATTTTATTCAAATCTACTGGAAAATATATTTCCCAATTTAAGAAATTTTGCAAAATCAATGATTTGTATTTTTTTCAAGCACCTATTTAAGCGAACAAACATTTTCAAGAATGAATTTCATAAAATCAAAATTTAGAACGAGGTTGACGGATGAAAATTTACAAAACTTGTTGAGGATCTCAGTATCCCAAACACAACCGGACCTAAGTGAATTATCAAACAATATTCAAGAACAAAAAGCGCATTGAATTTTAATGAATGAATAAAATGAAAGATAAACTATTTTCCTTAATATTTTATATTTACATATTTATACATATGTAGTTGGAATTGTATATTCTTTTTTTTTCCCTTTTAAGAATTGTAAAATTTTTGTTCTCTGACAAATTGTTGACAAATATTATTGTTATTATAGCATGTTGACAAATATTGTTATTATAGCATGTCAATAAAAAATAAATTTTTTCTATATTCTTTCTTAATAATATTTGTATACGTATATGATGTAAAAGCATTATTTAAGTTATATTTGAATGTGCGGCCCGCATAAAAAAATTTATTTTGAAAATGGCCCGTCGTCCGAAAAAAGTTGCCGACAGCTGGTATACAGAATAGAAGCGGTCAAAAAGTGGAGCCCCGAGGCACACCCGTGTTCGTAAAAACGGCAATATGTACATATGTCTACTATAGTATTCAAATTGTGTGTGAATCATCTCAAAATCAATTTCCGCCGTCGAATAGCTTTAGCTTTCGAGGTGCTGATTTTATTTCTCTGCATTATCCAACTCTTTATGCGATTGGGTTTTCCTTGTCAATTATATAGATGTGAGCGTTGGCTTGAGTTACTTTTACACTGTCTTGTATAATGTCATAAATATACATATACCTTTCAAATGCAAATCTAATCAAATCCTGTCTATCCCTCGTGATTTACCAATGAAATTAAACGCAATTTAAAAAACAAAGAATATTTTTGTAAACTGGAAATCACCAATACTATAATCAATTTAGGAACCTTAGTAGTCTTTGAAAGTATCTAGATTGCGATTAATTCCAATATTTCACTGTGGCTGAGCGTGATATTGCAAACTGCTCTGCTTACTTATGAGATTTACTCAATATTAAACTTCGTTTTATTACTAGATAATAGTGCCAAGGAATTCACTATTTCTATCAATGTTAATGCTTTTGCTGACTCTTACTATACTCTAGCATATAAACTGATTCTAATAATTAAACTTATCCTAAAATTTGCCCAAATATTTTACCATTCGTTATTCAACCTACCAACGAAGACGAGCTAATATATTACGGTAACTTTACCTTTACCAACTTGAGCATACCACGGGTGACGACCAACTTTCGAGTTTTTTGATCCAAGACTGTTATTTTGTACTTGCTTTTCCGTTACTGTTATTAATTAATATATTGGTGGAGACTCGCATTTTCTCGTTGGAAGGACGCGCAAATACGTCTCTTTTTCGAGAAAGGTGACTAATCACTACTTACTAATTACCGACCTATTTTGATATCATCAAATGTCCTAAAGCGTATGGAAAATTCTTCTTTTCCATTATTTATAAAATATAACATTATTATCACTTCCTTTTATCAACAAGTTGGCGAGTCTTTGAATAGACGGGGGTAAGTTGGTATTATATTTATCGACCTTTCATGCCCTTTCGACATTATAAACATGAAATTTTGCTGCATAAGTTGAGTTATTTTGGATTTATTGTATTATAATTTTACTTACATGATCGCAGATGTCATGATTTCTTCAATGGTTTTTCTTCGGATGAACTTTTTTCAGCACAAGTGCTCTACAAGGCTCGAATACTGGCCCCTTATTATTTAATTTATTTATTAATGACTTATTAATGTCTCTTAATTGCCTATTTCTGGCTTATGCTTATTATAATAAAATTTATATGTATATATTATAATATCAAAACTATTGGTGATTGCTTCCATCTTCAAGATAACCTCGACAGGATGGTTAATTGGTGTAGTTGTTTCTATCTGAGAAATGTATAGTTATCTCCTATATTCGTGTTTCTTCTAATATTAATGTTAATCGTCTGTTGAGGAAGAGAAATTAGGGAATGTTGGCCACTTCTTTAATTTTTAATTTACTTTTAAACCACATATCGAGTCAGACATCATATCGCATATCTGCTTGCTTCGATGCGTCGTAGTTATTTGGTTATATTATAGCTGTTTTGCATTATTTTCGTGATATTATTTTACTGAAGTCCCTACACTACGCCTTCGTTCAAAGTAAAAAAACAAAATAAGTAAATAAAAGCGAATTTAGATAGCGAAATGCACGTAATTATGTATATACAAAGGGTACTAGGAAAGTTTTGCAGTACAGCTTTGTTTATTTAATTTTTTCATAGCAATTTCTTCTACACTCAATACAGCTCTCCACTTTCCGAAACCAATCTTTAAACCAGTTCTGCCAAGTCTCACTAGGGAGTAAAGCACACTCGTTGTCCCAAGCCTCGACTGTAGGGAGGATGCTCGAGAAGTTTCAATCCTATTGTGGTTAAATATTCGGTGCAGGCTTTGGCGCGTTGAGCTGGAGCATTATCGTGATGGAAGAACCAGGCGTCCATTCTTGACTTTGGCTACAGGTTCTGCGCAGATCCAAAGACCTTAGGCAGGCATTGGTCATTATACCACTTTGCTGTGACTGTATTCTGTGTATCCAAAACGACGCGTTCCACAATTCCACTCGATTTGAAAAAATATCATTTTCTTCTTTACTGATCGGGATATTCTGACAACTACGGGTGTGTCCTCATCATCAAAGACCCAAACTTTGTTTTGGGCTTTGGCCGGCACATCATAGTAGTACAGCCAAGTCCGTCACCTGTCACGATGTTGTTCGCATACCGAGATTGTCCCTCATTGAACTTTTTTAGCATCTTCCGACACTAAGTCACACGTCGTGTCATCTGCTCTTCAGTCAGTCGATGCGGCACCCAGAGAGAACAAAGTTTCTTCACGTGCAAATAGATCATGGCAGAATTGAACGAATTGCTGGTACATTCATGAAGTACACCTCCAAGCATTTTCCTGACAGTAATAACGCTTTCCTCCGTAACTGACGTTCGTGGCCTTTCCGGCCTCTCAGCATCCTCTACAGTTAAATTTCCCCTTTGGAATTATCTATACTACCTGAGTATCGTTGTCCGATTTAGACAAACATCACCTAGTGCAAGAGTAATTTCTTCGCAGCACTGGTCTATGTTTAAACCACGCAGCCCATCGACATGGCGCGGCGGCTACTATGCATGTATGAACATGTCTCAAAATGCAGCAACAAGCAGCTTCCTACGATTCATTGTTGCGTCATCTTGCAAAACTTTCCTAGTACCTTTTACACACGTATCTATATATGCAATTGCAATAATAAGACTTATTGCAGGTTTTCAAATAAAATGATCCGTTTCCACAATGTAATTTATGGTGCGTTTAAGGAGTCGAATCTTATAGTCCTTGATAGCTTAATGGTACAGCACTTGTCTAGTAAGCAGTGGACAGGGGTTCGAATCCCATCCGACAGCATGATTTCATTAATTTCTGCTTTAATTAAAGCGGAGTATTAAGTAAGAAATTTCGAGTTTTCAAAACCGAAGCGCCCAAAAATAGTAAACCAAGAATTAGTAATTAAATAGCCGAAAAAAGAAAAAGTATTAAATATTAAATTTTCCCGTTCTACATCAAGGGAACATCCTTCGTAATTTAAATACCTATGTAATACCGTACAAATTCATCTTTATATCTAAGTGTAGCCAGGTCCTCGTCTTAAAAAATTCAATTATTGCATTCCTCTAGTGTCCCAACTCGCTTTCACGATGAAACACGAAGGCAGGTCAATTTTATTCACTACCGACCGCAAAACTCGCTGTTAGCTGTGACAAAGGGTACCTCATCTACATTCTCTCGTCGGCCAAATTTATACTTTTGCCAATTTAAAATTGTTTCTCTTACATTTCGTAGCTACAATCTACATGCGACGGGCGAGATTTGGAAAAACAAATGGAAAAAACCGCCGATATTTCCAGGGGAATCGATTCATACGAAAAAGGAAAATAAAGTTCGGAACTTCTTTCGTTAAGTTTTAAATTTATAATGGGAAACTTAACAGTGTGCGTTGTCTTCTGGGACCGAAAGAGAATGAAACTAAATAAATTTGAGGCGTCTGATATCGTCGATGCAGAAAAAGATGCTTTTTTTCTGTTTTCTTAAAGGAAAAACGTGTATGAGTTCAATGGAGCGCTAATAATATATAAAAAGGCATATTCGTGGATGATATATTTCCTTTTTGAAGTGAAAATATCATTGAAAGGAATCTATAATATACTATACACCTTCTGTGATAAACAGGTTTTACTAAATCACCATTTTAAGCATAAATTTTGTGAATCAAAATATCATTTTTCTGCTTATTTACGTTTATAAATATTCATATGAATCGAATTACTTGGGTGGTCCCAGAAGTACCCGACCCAACAAATAAAACACAAAAATTTTGAAAAGAAATATATTTATTTTTCAACATAATCTCCTTTCGGCTCTATACACTTTTCCCAGCGATGTTCAATAAGTTTGATACTCTTTTTGTAATAAGAACTGTCTTGCTACTCAAAATAGCCGACATCACTTCTTCATCGTTGGAAAATCTTTGACCACTGAGACATTCTTTCAAGTTTGGGAACAGAAAATAATCCGAAGGGACCCAATTTGACGAATAGGGTACATGAGATAGCAATTCAAACTTTAATTCATTAATTTTGGCCATTGCAATAACGGATTTGCGAGTTGGTGTATTGTCTTGATGAAACAACACTTTCTTCTTACCCAAATGCGGCCGTTTCTTCACCATTTCTGGAGTCGTCACTTTATTTGGTCGACCACTGCGATGCTCGTCTTGGCAGCTCGTACGGCCTCATTTAAACTCTGCTACCCAATATTTCACTGTTGTAAATGAAGGAGCAGGCTCACCCAGAGTAGAATCCAGTTCAGCTTTCATATCGGTTGGACTGAGGCCTTCCAAATAAAAGTATTGGCGGCTGCCAAACAAATACTAAAGAACGTGGCGTCTTCAAACTTGAAACATATGCTTTATAGATTGTGTACTTTCTAATACACTGATATTTGGCTAACAACTACCGCCATCTCTAGGTCAGGCCGGGTACTTTTGGGATCACCCTCATATATAAAAAAAAAATTTTAAATATGATTTAATAAACACAGTTTTTTTTGCCGTTAATCTTTTACATATATTTTCAAAAATAATACCAAACTAGAACAAACTCAGAAAGAACAGTTCTGTGTCCTTAACTGTAGTGAAAATACTTTAAATTTCTTTTAGTTCTATGGACTTGCTGAAAATGGCAAAGCGAATGAACATGTGGAAGGATTGCTAACTTCCAACTTTATTTTTTACATTTTGTAAAATCTTTTCCCTTCCTCGTAATTTACATTTTCATTTCAAAATGAAAGAGAGTTAATTGAAAAACGTATGAAATTAACGAAAATATTACGCGTTTTTTCTTTATCAACTTAGACAGGGTATATAAAAAGTATTTTGGTATTAAACTTTTTGTTGAGTTTTTTGAATTTTGTATCACACAATGACAAGGTGTCGTTTATTGTTCTTCTTCGTAATTTCAGTTTAAATATTAGGCAATAATATTTTCGTTTTTTGATGTTTATTTGTTGTGGAAATTTATATACCCCCCCTAATTAAAACATGGGTGGGATAGACAAAGTAGACCAAATTGTTTATTATTATTTATTAAGTATTCTCTACGGAGATTAATGGACTTTTGCATGCGCTGGAATCAACTCTGGAAGTAGTTGTTCCACTCGTTTGTCGCTACAGTCAAAAGTGCGTTTTCGAAGGCATCAACTGGTCCTTCCGACCATCGGAACCTTCGACCACGTAGCCCGTTCTTGATTTTCGGAAAGGTATAGAAATCGTTGGGATTTAGGTCTGGGCTATATGGAGGATGGTCCAACAAATCGATGTTTTGTTCTATTGAAAATTCATTTGTCTTGTACGCTGTATGCGAACGATATTATATTATCTTGGTGAAGGATGATTCGTCGTTCGGGGTTGGTTTTTCGAATCTCAGCGATGACTCGCGACAAACAAATACGTGTAAGTTGTATACCAATCGGGAGTAACAATTCTTTGATCTTGTATGGAATTGTTGGTATATGACCTGCTTTCGAGACAAATGCCGTGGCCATCTTTTTGAAGACACTTCGACAACGGATGATTTTTGTCGGCTTTTCATCACCTTGGAACACCCAAACAGACGACTGACGTTTATTTTCGGGCTCGTATGAGTAAGATTTATCACCACTGACATTGTTGTATACGTTTTTAGCGTTTCCGGCGTTGAAGCGATCTAGAGTTTTTTGACAACAGTTCACTCTGCCTTCTGTTCTTCGGTTAACAGATGTGATATCCAATGAGAAATGATTTTTAAGGGATTATGGATGGGACAATTTTTTTGCGAATAGCCAAACTATTAGTGAATCGTATTTTGCCGATCTACTGATGAAATTGAAGAAAGTAATTTCTAAAAAGTTGTTGAAGTGGCACATAAAAGAATTTTCTGGATCAATTGAGATTTCACCCACTCTACTCGTCAGATTTAGTTTAAAATAAGTTACCTTTCCAAATCTTTCAATGCTAGGTTGGATAAAGAATTTATTGCAGAAACAGAGTATGTAGAGTATCTTAAAGAAGATCCTTCGGCACAGTTGGCTCAAGTGCTTCGAAGTTGAAGCAGAAAGAAGAAGATATAGAAGAAGAAATTACAGAATGTAAGGATAAACAAATCTCTTTAAAACAAAAACAACAAAGAAAGCATCATCGTATTTTGGACCTGGATAAATTTATTTGTATTGTCCATATACGCCAGCCTGTTATTATTCCGTTTTGAGTTCATAATTACGCTACAATGCAATATCAAATATTGATCGTTTTCGACGCAATAAAAAGTCGTATGTAATTAAACTTAATACATTATATAACACGCTCGATAACGTCGGTGACGACTTTGACTAGCTGATGATATCCGTATCACTTTCTTTCGTCGCTCGTGCAAAGTGTTTAAATATCTCTACTTTATATGTTAGTAAAGATATTGTCGACACTATTCAATGTTACTAGGCAACGTATAATCACTTGTTTTTATATCATGGCTAGGTAGACGTCTTTTCTAGCGCCTCTATATATTTGCATTAATAACATGTATGTTTTTATTTATTTATACATCTCAACTTTAATAATTACTTACTATTTATTTAACTTATTTCTTAAATTATCTCTATTTAATCTGGTACGTAGACTTCCGCGGCCATGGTCCAAACTATCTGCTACAAGTATTCACCAGATCGGCCAAATCATCAGGTTGGTTGTCCGTGGAAAGGATTTGACGGATTATTTGGATAGTGTCAGGTATAGGGACTCTGGTAAATAAGGATATGACGTCAAAACTAACTAGTAGATCACGAGGATCTATCTTTAGGTCATTCAGTCTTTGGACAAAGTGCTTGGAATTTTTTGATGAAAGAGTCACTGTTTCCGCTGTAAGGTTTGAGAATGTTGGAGAGATATTTAGATAATTTATAAGTGGGACTGTTTATGGTACTAACTATGGGACGCAGAGGAATGTTGGGTTTGTGAATTTTTTTTGGGAGGCCGTACAGTTTTGGAGCTTTGGAGTCGCTGGGTAATAAGGTTCTGTGAGAACCGGTAGGGATAGAAGATGTGTTGATGGATTTTATAATGGTACGTTCTATTCGTGAGGTGGGATCTCGCTTAAGGAGTTTATAGGAGCCATCCAGGAGAAGGGTTTGTATTTTAAGCTCATACTGGTTACTGTCCAGGACAACAGTGGCGTTACCTTTGTCAGCTCTGAATGCAGCGATGGTGGGGTCAGATTTCAGAGCTTTATGGACTAGAATTTCGCATCTTTGAAGATTTGATTTCGGTGGTTTTGCTTGCGTGAGAATTTTTGTAGACTCGAAACGGATGGGATCGGCAATATCCGGAGGAATTTTGACAAGAGCGGATTCTATGCCAGTAATGATGTCTTCCGTAAGGATGTATTTGGGAGTAGGAGCAAAATTAGGCCCTTTGGAAAGAACAGAAATTTCACCAGTGGATAAGGGTCGTTTAGAGAGGTTGATGACAGTGTGTGACATAGAAGTATTCTGTTGTCGAGGTTTAGGTACTAAGGTCTGGAACTTGCGGATGTGCCCACAGTTTCAGTTCGACAGACAATAGCAAAAGTTGAGCCCTGACGATGCCCCATACGAGTGGGTTCGAAACGTCAGCAGTTATACCAGTGACGCGGTTCCAGCCCGGAAGCCCAGAAGCAGATAGTAACCTTATTTATTTCAGAAAAATATGTATTTCGATTTTATAATCAAATAGATGTTGTCTTTTATTAAACAATGTTTCTAATAAATGAAAACGATTGTAAATATTACAAAATAAAAATAAGAGAAATGAAAAAATTAGTAATTCTTGAAGAACATAAGTAAAAATAAGAAAAACTAGAACTAATTCTTTACGACAATTAGGATAAATACAACCTTCTATTGCAACATGAGATGTAGATTATTTTGACTTAATGAATCTAACATTTGTAATTTGTATCTGATTTGTTGAGAAAATCGAACACTGACGCTGTCATTTTAAATTTACTGGAGTATGTTTATAATTTTCGACTACTGAAATCGATTCTGATTCAATATTTGCAGTGAATAAACAGATCTGGTCCTAACATAGCGTGCCAATCATTCCGATAACATTATTGAAAGTAAAATATTTAGAAATTTTCTCTGTAATTGATCTTCTTCGTCGAAAATTATGGTGTAATATTTTAAATGGTTATTAATTGAAATACTTTATGAAATATTTACGTTTTTTTTTTACATACGCCCACCTAAATCTTTCTCAAAATTACAGTAACAGTACACGTACTCGAACGAAAAAGGGAATAAGAGAAGCATTATTCATTCTCCTTTTCTTGTATTTTCTAATTAGTTTTTGGGTCGAGATACGGTCCCGTGTTGTCTACTCCTTAAAACGGAGTCAGACGAAAACTTTTAAAATTTATAACCCACTTTGAAATGATTAAAGGAGTTTGTTCTGCACTTTCGCGAGACAGACTGAACCTACACGAATCGAGACAGTTCTCGTGTTCTTTCTTGGCACCCTATTGTTGCAATAAACATTATAAACACTTCTACACGTTCGCGCGAATGCATCAACTCTAACACAGCACAAACGGCAAGTGAAGTCAATTAATGTCGCGGTCTTATGCGCTAAAGATATAACACCAGTGCTGCTTATAATTATTAAGACGGTTGTATTGTATTGTTTTTAATTAATACGATAGACAAATGTTACGTTAATCTAATTCGATTGTTGAGATTTTTACTTTGTGAAATTCCATTACACTGAGGAATAAATGAAACACTGTCTAAATTTAACACTATATTATACGAGTACAGGCTGTTTCAAAAATAATATACGTATTTCGAATGCATATAATTATTAAATTTTAAGACATGTATAATCAATATGTCCTCCATCAACGACACGAACAATATCACATCAATAATCAAATTCCTCCCTTACTCGGGCAAGCATGTCCTTCGTCACTGATGTTATGGCAGTACGGATCCGGTTCTTCAACTCTTTCAGGTTCTGTGGGAGTGGTGGTACATAAACGTGTGTGTTTAACGAAAACCCACAGGAAGAAGTCACAGGGTGTCAAATCCGGTGATCTTGGAGCCTAGCTCAGACATGATAAGTCGCCAGGTCCTTGACGACCAATCCAACGTTTCATTCAGATATTCACGCACTTGGCGACTCCAGTGAGGAAGTGCCCCGTCTTGTTGAAAAATGAAGTTGTCTTCGTG
Organism: Dermolepida albohirtum; assembly: GCA_031893035.1. Classification (NCBI taxonomy): domain Eukaryota; kingdom Metazoa; phylum Arthropoda; class Insecta; order Coleoptera; family Scarabaeidae; genus Dermolepida; species Dermolepida albohirtum. The sequence continues at coordinate 139,808 of JAVIWB010002157.1, forward strand.
CAGCCTCGGAAACAACCAGTTTTGTAACATAGCGAGATACTGCTGGCCGTTAACCGTGTCTCCATCAAAGAAAAATGGGCCGTAAACAGATGATCAGAATATCGCACAAAACACATTGATTTTAGGCGAATCTCCTACATGTTCAATGGCTACATGTGGTTCTATAGACCCCAAATTGGAACATTGTGTTTGTTTGCCAGATTACTAACATGGAAAGTCGCGTCATCACTGAACACGATGCGTTGTGCGAAAGTGTTATCATTGTCAATAGCATCATGAATCTCGTTACAAAATGCCACACGTTTCTGTTAGTTATCAGGGCGTAGAGCTTGTAACAACTGTAACTTGTACGGCTTCATAACCAACCGACGTCTCAGTACACGCCAAATTGTTGTTGTAGGCAGTTGTAACTCCCGACTGGTACGACGAGTTGATTTTGAAGGATTACGTTGGAAAGCAGTTTGAATTGCTGCAACATTTTCTTCAGAAACACGAGAGCGGCCAGGACTCTGTCCCTTACATACACATCCTGTATCTACAAACTATCGATACCATCTGCAAATGTTCCACCCATTCGGAGAATCAATTTGGTAGCTCAACCTGAAACGTCTTTGCACTGTAATCACGGAATTGCACTTCGCAAACTCGAGAACACAATATGATTTCTGCTGCGGTGTAGCTATTTTAAACATATGACGGTTATCAAAAAAAATAGAAGACAACTGACATCTACCGGCTATTAAATAAGCTAGACTATGTATTCGTTTCTCCAATAGTCGTGCCGAAGCGCAGCGATCGATAGTTTGGACAAAATAATACATATATTCTTTTTATAACACGCTGTATATTAACTGCGACCAGTTTCTTCTGATAGGACATTATCGAGCAAGTAGAATACAGGTAATTTTATTGGAGCCTGTGGTTGATTAACTTAAATTTCGACAACTAAGTTGTCATCATCATCAAATAATTAAACAATGTCGTACATGGAAAACTACGGCAAAAACCCACGCGAAACAAATTTCGCATACGATCTATAGTGCCGAAAGCCAAAACGAACACTGTGCATTCGTTTCACATGATGTTAAAGAAAATTTGTATTCTAGTTTTAAGCTATCATAAAATAAGGGACCTGCATGCGTTTAGAATGATTTAAATTTTTTGTTAGTTTTAAATGTAACTCGTATAATTCCAATTCTAATCTACTTCGTATAGTGTACAGATATTTCATTTCAAGTTTTAACCATTTCATTTTCGCGTATGGAAAGATTTTCTCATTCATTCTACAATTCGATGTTGCTCTTAGTTTAACAAATTTTGGAAAAATATTTTTATTTTTACACCGTTTCAAGAAATTAATATCTGCAACTTAATAACTTAGCTTTACTGTGTATCTTGTGAAACGTATTGAACTCCTTTGACCGGGAAGTCATTTTGAAGGTAATTTTGATGGAGCCTCTGGTTGATTAACTTAATCACTTAAGGTTGATATATAACCTCTTTCCACATTAATTTTCGTATTCTGTATACGAATTTCGACAACTAAGTTGTCACTATCAGTAGATAATTAAACAGAGTCGTGCCTGGAAAACTACAACAAACTTCTTATTTTAGGATTATTCTAGTACCTTATTTTAGGATAGCTTAAGACTAGAGTACAATTCACTTTTTTTATGTTTATCTTAATTCTTAGCACTGATTATTACTATTTTAATTTCTTGCTCTAATAAATTCATTAGTTCTTAATGTTTTCCTATTATTTATATTTATAGATATATTTCGAAGACTAGTCTTTTAATGCGTGGATTGTGGTCAGAAGATTAATTTCATAAGCGTAATTCTTTTACTCGTAAAGGATTAAATACTGCATTATTTACTTCTGAAACCTATACTTGTGTTTCAAAATAGAGAGCTTGTAAATCTTTAATACATTTACAAAAATAAAATAAAAATATTTACATAATACCAAACTTACAAATTCTTGGATAACTTAAAATATGTTAAAAGGAATCATTCTAGTATTAATAACACCCTATCTACTACATATGTTTCACGGATTCACCGATCTTCAGGCAGATTTGTGTTATTAATGAACGATTTCTTGATAGCGTTTATCATATCATTTCGATACAGAAAAAATAATGAATAAACCATAGCCTCCCTCTCTTGTCCAATGTATTGAACGACAAAGCGAGAGCGCGTCTGTCTCGCATGTCGATAACTAAGTTACCAGAAAGGTATGATCCGTTAATTTACCTTATTATATTCTTCTGGTTGAATTTTTTTCACATTTATTTTTATGGTTTCAATAAATTGTCCGATTTTATATAGTTAATAGTATTTCTCCTGCTTTTTTAAAAAGAATGCAAATTGCTACGTAATGAAACAACAAATATCTTGAGATATTGTCGAAGAGCTTATATATGTGTTTGCTTCTCAAAAGTTTTAGAAAAGTTATACCTATTTTCTCTATATTCATTGCTTTCTAATTTGGAAGCACTTTTTTATTTTGCTTTCCGTCCGTTCTTCGTTTTTTACCCATTCTGTGCCCTTTTCCTCTTCTACTATGTTAACTGTAACCGTGGATTCCTCTTTATACTGTTGTAAAATAAAAGTTCTATTCAAAATCTCTGTCACGTGCCCATAGCATGTAAATAATTTATTTTCAAATTTTATCATATTTATTTAGCAATTCATTAATTATGATAACTTTAAAGCTTGAGCTTACCTTTTCTGTTGTTGCTTTTGTTGACCCTTAATTAACTTTGTTTCCTCTTTTTTGTTAGTCTGCCTTTATGGCAAAGTTAATATTAGTTTGCGCTCTCTCTGTCAACTTTCGTTTGTATCCGTTCATTGTTGACAAATTTATTTATGTAATTAAGATACGTACTAAAAAACTCATTCGATTTGTATATTTATTTATTATTAGCATTAAATTATCTTAAATAAATATCTAATAAGTTCAATTTAATATTGCAAAGAAATTACTTATGAAATTCCATAACAAAAGCAATCAAAAACTCATTTCGGGAAGACGGAGTAATTAAAAAACTTTAAAATAGAATTTCCACTTTCAATTTCCTCCACGGCTATAAACTTTGTAATCTCCTTATCCATAAATTGACGATATCGTAATTGTTGTTTTATTTCACTTTTTACAGGAAAACGGCAACGACCACTTCTGTATTATATATTCAAGACAGAAGGAACAGGTCCAGGAAGGGAAATTATCTAAATATAAGGATCTTCTTGGATAGGAAAGATATTGGAGGAGGCGTTCGTACAAAATGATGACCACAAGCGTCTTTCGGATATGCAGATAGGACAGTGTTTCAGGTGCAAAAATGCGTAGCCAACAAATAAAATAAGATGGACAGACAAAGATCGATAAGGAGACGCAGAAGAAATGAAAGAAGTTTCGCGAAAAAGTTTAAAGAATGTGTTCGAAGTTTCGTTGCTTTTATGTTCAGCAATGTTGGAATTATAGGACTTGTGGTAAGGGACGTGTATAAATAAATGTTAAACTTACGCGTTAAATGTACAATTTTACATAAATAGGATAAATATAAGGTTTAGAATAATATAATAGAATTAAAGAATTTCATTCTTTTAGGGGTACAATATCTTTATTTATTTATTTATCTAATTATTTATTATACATGGAATAAGCCAGGTTATGAACCCAACATATTATGTACAATCATTCATTTGTAGTCACATTAAAACAAAAAAGTAACGAAAGGTTGACATACAAAGATTTAATTAGTTAAACTTTAAGAGAAACACAATATTTGTACTTGTTCCTAAACAGTTGAAACTTGGTAGTGATTATATCAGTCAACAATGATACATACGGGGTGTGACTATTAAATAACGAGACTGTCGTTGTAAAACATTTTATTTTGATTTCATACATATTTACTTATTATTACCTTCAATATACACCCCTCCTCTATCCCTATAACGGTCCATGCGAATCATCCATTGTTCGAAACAGTGCTGGAACTCTTCTTCTGTCAGCTCCTTCAGGACGCGCACCGCTTTTGCTTTCACAGCTTCAACGGACTCAAATCTTGTTCCCTTTAATTCAGATTTCACCTTAGGAAACCGATAGAAGTCGCACCCAGTGAAGGTACACAATCCCATGAATATCGAAAAAAAAATTATCCTTGCTTTGAATTTTGATTTACTCAGTCGAGCTATTTTGGCTCTCGGTGATGGGCTCTTCCAGTGCATGGATTGGCGCTTCGTTATAGGATCACCTGCTATTATCCGTTCCAATAAGTTTGGGTCATTTTCAACGGCATTCAAAGTGTCAGTACAAACATATTTGCGAGTTTCTTGTTGTTCGAACGTGAGAATTTTAGGTACCATTTTGGCACACTTTTTGCCTTTTAAAATTGTTATGTAAAATTTGCCGTACGGATTCTTTATCAATTTCTACAGTTTCAGCAATCACACGAATACTTAACCGACGGTCAAATCGAACCAGATTACCGATTTTTCCGATATTGTCAGTCGTACTTGACGTGGAAGGGCGACCCGGGCGTGAATCATCTTCAACGTCTTCTCGGCCATCTTGAAAACGCTTAAACCACTCAAAAACACGTGCACGCGATAAACATTTATTGCCATACACTTCTTTCAATAAATTATAAGTTTCAGTAGCGATTCTTCCAAGTTTCATGTGAAATTTCACAAGAATTCGTTGTTCTATTGTTGCACTTAACATTTTTCCGGCGAAACAAAAAAAACACTCTAATGCGAACGAAGGCTACGGCTATACTGATTTGTTTAGAGAGGCCAGAGGCACTGCATTTGAAAGAGAAAGCTTCACGACAAATAGCTGTCAGTTGTTGGCGTTTGGCGCATACGAACTTCTTTTGTACCAGCGTCAGTCTCGTTATTTAATAGCCACACCTCGTATACTGTTGAAAGTGCACACCATTCTAAGTACAGGAGAGTTTCCGCACGCACTAATGCTATAATTTGCAATTTCAAACAGCGGTGATGCCCGTAACGATTGTGGTGGTGCCTTAAACATGATTCTGCTCAAGATATCAATGCATGATAAGTGATCGTTGATAATTTTAGTGTTAATATATCATTAAGTTTCTCTTTATCAATTAAAGTTTGCGTTCTCAAAACATTGCAGATATCTCCATAGAATGTGCACTCAATATTACCTCTGGCTCCGATGATTCTCACAAAATATTTCTAAATGCCCTTCGCGTATATGTTGTATGTAACAATCATATTGTTGGTTCCATATAGTTGGTTATTTACAAATCCTTGTTATGAATTCTAACATCTTATTTGCTTTGTTAACTGTATAGTTTACGTGTTCGTCGAATCCATTATTATACTAAGGCCCATAACTAATACCGTTTTAGTTATAACCGTACTTGAGAAGTTGTAATCTAAGGGTATGGCAAAGATGTCTCTTGTAAATAATATGTGGTGAAACTTGGAGAAATTCATTTGAAGATTTTTGTTATTACAATATCCGCTATCCAAATCATCCTAGTAACGATGGTAATTTGTTAAGGAACACATTTCGCAAAATAACTTGACGTAGGCAGTATATGCTAAAAATTTACTTAACGTGAAAACATTGGTAATGTCGCTTATGTAAATATTGAACAATAGAGGATCCCAGATGAGAACTTTTACGGAACTGCAGACTTTATATTTGCTCTTGATCCATTTATCTGAACCATATGTGACCTGTTTAATATATACGAAGTAAGCCAACAAAGTAGGTCATCATCCACAAGTGATCCATAAGTGATAAGTGATGAGCAACTTTATTAAAGGCCTCGCTGAGGTCGGTATACACTGCGTCAATTTGAACACGTTGATCCGTAACGCACTAGATTTGTTATGATAGACCTGCTGGTGTAAAATCTATGCTGTTGGAATGGCAGTTCGTGTTTCAAAAACCAAAATAAATCTTTATATACAAGTGACTCAAAGACCTTGGCTAATATGAACAAGATCGATTGTAGAAATCTAAGTTTTTTAAAATAATATACATAGATTTGTCTATTTCATTTTTGCAATATTAGGTTTGCTTTCAAAGTTCAGGTGGAGATTTTCATGTAACTTACCTAATCAGAAAATTAAACATCACGTACTATTAACTTTATTTATATTATATTTAGATAGTATTCTGATCAGGTAGCGTTGAAATTAAAATTTTTTTATAATTTTGGTAGCTGTTTGAATACTGAAAAATCCATGATTTAAAACTTGAACAAAGAAGCTTTATAAAATATTTGACTAAAGAAAAAAATGACCCAAAAACTTTACATGAACTAGCATTGGGATCATAAATGCATTGAAAAACATTTAAAATCTGATAGACTACTCGAGGCAGGAATACAGAAGGCAATAAAATTTAATGCTTGATATTGATAACTAAATTTTCGGTAATTGTAAGGGAAATTTAGATATCAGAGGTAATAGTTTTTAGAGATAGATGTATCAGCGAGATAGATTTCCAGGGTTCTCACGCCAGAACAGAAACTTGCCAAGCATAAAATTTGTCAGGAAAAATTTGATGCGTTAAAATACGATTTTTTTATTGAAACTTATCACTGGAACCCTCCAGCGAAGCAAGGGTCAAATCAAGGGGTACATAGTTACAAAATCTTCGCCACTAAAAAAGTTGATAATGTAGTGTTCGACGGGAAAACTTTGGTAAAGTTTTTTTGCAATTCCGAGATTGTATTGGTTGAATGTAATGTGAAAGGCACCGGTGATGTTTATAAAGAGTTTACTAACAATTTTAAAACTGTCATCTATGTGAAAATACCAAAAATATTACTGGACAAATTATTAAAGAATGTGGTTTCTAGTAGTCGAAACATTCACTCCGTAGTCAGAATCTAACACCCACCGATTACTACCCCACATAGGTTGAAAAAACAATTACGAGAGATTTTCTTTCGATGATCTGAAGATTGCTATTAATGATCATTTTTAAATATTACGGAAGGAATTTTTTAAGGAATATCTTTTTGTCAGAAATGACGGAATAAATGTTTAGATCTTGAAAGAACATATAAAGAAAAATATTTTTATTCATCGCTCTCTATTTTTTGCTTCAATACTACGTAGATTTTACAGGAAGCTTCACAGAATATAAAGGCAAATAATTATTTAATGATTAATGAGGTTAAAATTTACTTTGATATTTTGGACAATACGACCATCAGTGTTTATTGTGTTTAAAACCTGAAAAGATGCTTGTTGATAAAATTCGAGCCAGACATTTTTAATGAATAAATTTATCTTTTAATTTATGCTATATTGCATTATTTCTGTAGAAAGACCACATTCAATGAAGAAGAAACTTGTAATAAGAAATTATGTAACTTACGGTACTGTTTGCTGCTATATTTTCCAATTTGCTTGGCGAAATTGGTTTTTATTTTTATTTATGGTTGTACAATCTATCTAAAAAACAAAGACAGACAGAAAATGTGGATGTTAACGAAGCATATATTAATTTTTTTATGGACCACCATCATTAGTAATTTCGTTACTGCATAATAATTTGGGAGTATCAGCAATTCGAACATAAAAAAAATCAAATTATATTTAGTCAGACAATCATTTGAATAATCATTGCTTCCCTCTCTCGTTCAATACATTTTTGTGTTGGACGAGAGAGGGAAGCAATGATTTTTCATTATTTTTCTGTATCGAAATGATATTATATGATAAACTCTACGACGGAATCGTCCGTTAATAACACAAGTCTGCCCTACGATGAGTGATCCTTTGAAACATATGTAGTAGACAGGGTGTTATTAATGAATGATTCCTTTTAACAGACAATAATTTGTTAGAATAGTCATGTTTATTGAAGTATTTATTTTATATAAAACACTTAATTTACTTAAAAGATCAATTTTTTTCGCCAGATGTTGTTAATTTTTAAACTGCATCTTATCGATTTTTTTTGCAGATAGGTTACGCAATTGCTGGAGCATTTATTTTCATCAAAATTGAAGAAGGCAGTCATCTGCCGTCCAACGTATCCATAGCAGTCAACATGAGTCGTTATAGAAATGAAACAGTGAAACGTCTATGGAATCTAACATTGACGATGAACGTATTCAATCAATCCAATTGGAAGGAAGTAATCAAAAAAGAATTGGAATACTACCAAAGAAACACGACAAAGGCGATCAAAGAGAAAGGTTATGACTGTACGAATGGAGTCACAAACATGTGGAGTATATCTGGAGCATTCCTTTATTCCTTGACTGTTATTACTACAATAGGTGAGTGAAAAATGATTTATACGATTAGATGCGTTTTACATTCTGTTTTTTCTTCAAATTCAATATACGAGGGTTACTTTTAAATAAGCTCCATTACATAATAAGAAAAAAAACTACTGTAAATATTATTAAAGTGAAATCATATATCTATTTCCATATTCTGAACACTTTCATCTACTTTTCTATATAACTATTTTTGTTCAAACATTTGTCAATTAGTTTATGATTTCTGATGTCAAAGAAACCTGCCGCTTATGAAGAAATGCAATCCATAACTGCAGTTTTCACTTGCTCGTCGTTGTTGAACCATTGACCACCAAGGAACTCGTTTAAGTATCAAAACAGGGAAAAGTCACTGGATGCCAGATCTGAACTATAAGATGGATACTTCAGTTGTTTCCATCCAAAAGACGTGTGTTTGTACAGAAACATGTGGCCTTGCATTGTCATGGAGCCACATCGCCCCGGAAAAAAGGTTATATCACTTGGTGGCACAATACGCATCAGAATTGATTGTTGTGCCTCTTGTCAAAAAAATTCACTAATAAAATTACTTTCCTGTCCCAAAAGACAGTTACTATGATCTTTCGTTCTGAAATTCCTTAGTTGGCGACGATGTGTGTTGTCATACCATTGAGTGTCGCTTGAATGCAGGAGTCATGCGAGATGCCCAAGCCTCATCTCCTGCAACGACGTGGTTCAACAATTCGTTTCATTGCTGATCGTATTTAGTCAAAAACACTAAAGCACAGCCCAATCCTTTTATTTTGTGATCGTCAGGAAGCAGTCTTGGGACCCACCGACAACACCATTTTGTATATTGTAGTTTTTTGGAAGCAATAGTGTACAAATCTGGCTTTGAAACCTGTGGAAAATCAATCGATAACATTAAAATCGTGAATCTTAAAAAATCAGAGATCGGCCTGGACGTGGATCACCGTGTACATTAACCTGCCCATTTTTGACCATTCTCACCCACTTTAGAACTTTACTACCACTCATAGCATTATCACCGTAGACTTTGCAACTCTGACAGTCAATTTCCGCTGCTGCCAAGTTCCTCGTGCTCGAATTACAGATCGTATCTCATGATCGGTGGGCGAATCAATTTTCTTAAAGATTATAAACTTCTACAGTTCAGCTCACAGACAGACGATACGGATGCAAACCATGTTGGGAGCAGAATGGACTTTATTTAAAAAATAATCCGCATTTGAAGCAGTATTATTCAGTGTCATTATATTCATTTTGCAAATACACTGGTTTACCAGTTCTGGTTTTAGGAAAATCAAGTCACACATGAGGGCGTGCAGGATTTAATGTATCGATCTATTTCTTTTTAAAAACGAAAAGTGTAACGTTAATGAAGTTTAGAAAGTTCTGAAAATTTCTTGTGGATCTTCTTTGCTAGCACCCGTTCTTGTCGTTAGCTGGTGCCGAATGTACCATGTGATTCCGTGTTAACATTCTTCTTTTGTTCTCTGGACTTTCTCAAGACGTAGCAGGGGGAAAGGTGTAATTTAGTATTGTGTAGCTAGCAGCAGAAAACATTTCAAACTGACCATAGGAAAATGGGGTTTCTCAGATATTTGCTAGCGCTTAACAAATTGTTTCCCGCCGAAGTTTTACTTGTTTTCGGGGGCTAATAACTCGACTTTGGGCGATCATATACCATTCAAATTTTGATGTTTTTTCGCAAAAGGATTATTCTTACTGTGCATTTACTTCGACTAGTGAATCTTTACAAATTGCCGAAATATTAACATATGAATGGGATCATGTTTTTTGGGTCTGCGATGTCGTGAAGATTCGTAGGGCAAAGTAAAATACTTAGTTTCTCGTATCAGAAATGGGGTTTTGCATTTAGCCTTCCGAGCGAATAACACCTAGAAAGGGTTGTACTTAAGTAATTATAATTTAGTCGATCGTTCTTGTTGAGTCAGTCATCTAAATAATAAAATAACTCGTATTTTTTAAAATATACTATACGAGTAAACTGCCCGCAACTTCTTTTTTATTTGTAACTAAACCAGTCTATATTATTTATAATTATTGCTTAGAAAGTAGTGCAAATAAGCATTGTATTTTCGTCATGTTAAAGAGAGGGAAATTCAACACTACATTCTATTCATTTGTTCATCTTTCGAAACAAGTTCAACCAACTGTTTCATCTCTTTTTCGAAAGCTGAGCGCATTCATCACCACGCACCTTAGAAGATCTTTTTGGCTGAAAACATTCTCTCTTTCACCATGTTCTTCACATTAAGAAATACTACGAAGTGATATGGTACAATCCTAGACTGTAAGACGGATGTTTTAAAGTTTTCAGTGCTATTTTCTATTAAATACATGATACAGACGTTAAAGTAATGGGTGGAATATTTTCGAGTGCTTCAACACATAGACATTCTTCGCTGTATCATTTTGCAGTATCTGTTTTTTTGTATTTTCTGCACCACGCGAGCTATATCTTCTATCACGGTAACGAAGGTAGCCACCATTTTCTTCTTAACGTGTTGAGGTTTCTACAGACGGGGGTGTGCCTTCATCTTCAAAGAGACACTCTTTATTCTGTACCTTCGAGAAAATTGCATATTAGTCAAACCAAGCTTCGTTACTTATCGAGTATTGTTAACATAAAGAGACACTATTTCGTAACCCTCGATATATAGTCATCTAACTATTATGTAGTAGCTGTGGCTTAGCTCGCGACTTATTGAACAGGAAGACCTATTGTTGTGGAACGATGCAAAGTAATCATGGATAACAAATTGAAAGTTTGTGAAACAAAAGTTCCATATTCCGACGAGATAACGTGAAGTGGAAATATGCGAAGGAAGTTACATGTATTCCAATAGAATTTGCAAATAACATAGCTGATGTGTCTAATACAGGAAGTCTTTTAAAATAGAAACCTTTTTTAGTTGCAAAATATAATTAAAACATGGGTGGAATAAATAAGGTAGATCGAATGGTTTATTATTATTTAACTCCAGGGAGGATGTTTTAATATAAAAAGTTAACTGTGTATGCAGTTACTCAATTCAAATACGTGCGTTGTCTTTTAAGTTTTGCATATAAAACTGGAATAAAACAGTAGACAGTTTTTAAAGCCTTCATTATTTTTCGAAGCATTCTCCACGAACATTAATGCACTTTCATGCGCTCGAACCAATTCTGGAAGCAGTTGTTCCACTCGTTTGTTGGTACAGTCAAAACTGCGTTTTTGAAGGCATCGACTGCTTCTGACGACTGGAACTGGACTTAAGCCGAGACTGTATGGGGGATGGTCCAAATATTTGACGCTTTGTTGCGTAAAAAATTCAATTATTTTGCGTGCAGTGTGCGAACTTGCATTGTCTTGGTGGAGGACGATTCGTCGTTCGGGGTTGGTTTTCGAAGCTCAGCGATGACTTGCGACAAACGAATAGTTATATACGAATCGGCAGTAACAGTTCTTTGATCTCGTAGATGAATTGCTGCTACATGACCTGCTTTTGGTATAAATATCGCGGCCATCTTTTTGGAGAGATTTCGAGAACGGGTGATTTTTGTCGGGTTTTCTTCATCTTGGAGCACTCAAACAGACGATTGGTGTTTATTTTCTGATTCATATGAGTAAATCCTAGGTTCATCGCCACCGACAATGTCGTACACATTTTTAGAGTTCCCGGAGTTGAAGCGATCTAGAGTTTTTTGACACCAGTTCACTCTAGCTGCTTTCTGTTGCTGGTGCATTTAGGCCTGAAGTACCCTCTACCTGCTGATAGGTCAATCGCCTGTCCTCGAAAAGAATTTTCCTCACATTAGTAACGTTTTCGTCCGTAACCGAGGTTCGTGGCCTTTCGGGCCTCTCAGCATCCTCCATAATTAAATTTGCCCCTTGGAATTCTCTCTATTTTCTGATACCAATTCACTCTAACTGCTTTCTGTTCTTCGATCAACAGATGCGGCGTGATTTTAAAAAAATATTCAACAGCGGAAATATACGAAATGTGAAAAATGAACATCGGTCTAATATAGGGTATATACTTTTTTCTAATTCACCTAAAAAATAAAAGAGATTCCATCGCTGTTTAAATATTACAAAATGTGCAAATGTTTGACTTCTATTCTCTATCAATATTTTAAAAGTCAGAGGATTGGCATTTTAATATTAAATTGAAAAATAATGTTCCATAGTTTTTATTTGATAAAAATTGCTAGCATATTCATGATTAATCTAATAATTAATATCAAAATGTTTAATTTGGATCTAAAAGCATTCAGAGTATGCCATTACTTTAATAGGACGTGAATATTTCAATACTCAATCAAATATTACATATTAGCCATTACGTAACTACAAATTATGTAATTTATCTCCTGGCGAATTATTATTTTAGTTACGTTAATGTATTGCTGCGATATAATAATAAAATATAGCTTGTAATTCGTTTAGTAATGTTCATATTAGATAATTATAAATCCGAGACGGGTAATTTGATTTTTAAATAACAATTTAATAAAAAATAATGGTACATATTTGTCGTGATGACTGCGACAGCAAAACCAAATGTTGAAATAACAGACAACTTTATAATAATTTATATTAATTTATGGTATTATAGGCCCTTGGTGAAACAGTGATTTAAATTATTAAATTTATTTAAAAATTGCATTTTATTTTCTTAATAATTTAAAACACTATTTGTTATACGATAATTTTTATGTTTGTAGTCTTACATGATATTGCAATGAGTGCCGTGTAGTGTTTTTATGGACCACTTCTGCTTCTTTTGTTGTGTGGTTATTATTTGACTTTTATTTTCTACCTTTTCTTGTTTTAGATTTAATGATGTATATTTGTTGTCTATTAATATGATTTCTTTGTGTATGGGAGTGGTTTTGTTTTGGAAATATTTTCTTAGATTTAGTATTTGTGTACGTCGGTTGTTATAAAAGTTTTGCGGTTCACCTGCTTTCCGTAAGGTATCGCTGTCGGAAATATTTTTGGCGAATTCTCCGAGATTCTCTAGTCCGAATAACATTTACAGATTGCTAGCATATGTTATTGTCTCGTGTGAAAAATGTGTGAAAAATTGAATTAACGCGCGAGCCATGATTTTTTACAATTTTAATGTCTCACTCGACAAGAGTGTGCGCAAATCAGGCGATTATTTGGCGATAAAGCACCATCCTTGGTGAACGATGGTTTAACGAGCTTCAGCGTGGACATGTTCCGCTCAAAGACGAACATCGTTAAGAAGCGGCCTACCACTGCAGTTACTCCAGAAAACATCGACGCCGTGTACAATATAATAAAGACAGAAAACCACTGCACATACTGAGATATTTTGACATCATTAGGTATAGGTGTGACCCAAATCAAAACTGTCCTGCATGATCATCTTGCCATCAGAAGGCTTTGAGCTCGATGGATACTGCACAATTTAACGGAAGCTCAGAAAAAATGCGTTTACATTGACGAAGAATGCTTAAAAAATTCAACCGCGTTCGAGCAAAATCAGTGTACCACATCATTACAGGTGACGAAACTTGGATTTGTTGTTACGAGCCAAGGAGTTAACGACAATTGGCTCAATGGGTCTGTAAAGACGAAAGTGAGACGCGAACGAAGCTATGGCAAGAAAACAGTGGATCTTGCTCCTATTCTGATAGAAGATCGTTTCACAGTTAATGCTGAATGGTATACAAGCATTTGTTTGCCAACTGTGTTCCAAAAAGTGCGCGAGACCAAGAGGGCGAATCATTTTGCATCAACGTAATGCACCATCACACAACATCAGAGCCTTTAGCTGCTTCACGATCGGAATTGATAACTCATCCACCTTATAGTCCTGGCTTGGCACCTTGTGACTTCTTTTTATTTCCATACATAAAATACAAAATGCACGGATTGAAATATAATACCTTGTAAGCGATTGTGGAAGCCTACGGAAACTTCATATCTTAGGTGACTGAAGAACAATGGGCCTAATGTTTTGAGAACTGGTTCCACTGAACGCAGAATCATAAAAACGAATATTTTTGAAAAACAATAAAAAAAGAAATTGGTTAAAATAATTGTTTTTCTTTTCTGTATCATCCGCAAACTTTTTAAAGCAATCTTCGTATTGCGTAATGTTTGTATAATTTTTATGTCCCTGCCTCCTTCTTTTCTGGCTTTAGTAATAGATTATACGCAAGAGTTTGGATGTGGCATACGATATTTTGTTAACCTTGTTCTATTAAGATGATTCAACTCTTTCGGTTCTGTGTTAGACTACTTAATTATGCTGAAAAAATGCGTGAGAACTGGTATTACGTATGAATTATTTATTTAAATATGTTTCTGGAGTTAAGCTTTCACTTCAATATAGATATTAGCCTTTGTTCGTATTTTCCTTTAATTTGTTGTTTTGAATATGAACGGCTTACTTTCGGATTTCGTTCGAACCCCTAAATGTTTATAAGTTTCTTCCGGTAGCATATTTATGAGCTTTTCTTTGTTAAGTGTTTCTTTATTTTCGAGAATCTTAAATTTCCCTCTTTTGATATACACAATCTGTCACAGAGAAAACGGAACCTTTTTAAAATAGTAATTTTTAGTGGCGCCATCTATTAAAAAGTATGCGTCGGTAAGTAGATCTTTCACCAATATTATGTCAAAATATTATGACATTTGCATCTTTAGAGGCAGGTAGATTGCGCACAAAGTAATAGTGTGCATTTGACATTGGTCGAAAAATGAATTTTGAACAAAGAGCAGATATCAAGTTCTGTTTTAAACTCGGTAAATTGATTACTGAAACGTTCGATTTGATGAAAGGCATAGCATATGGTGATGCGTGTTTATCACGTACGAGTGTATTTGAGTGGTATAAACGATTTAAAGAAGGTCATTTGGACATAAATGGTGATGAACATCCTGATGCAAAAAAATTTGTGGTTACGGGAAGTAATATCAAACTTGCACGTGAATTTATCAGAAATGAGCCAAAGGCCTCATTGCGATACGTTGGAATAGAATTAAATATTTCGAAAGATTTAATTCATCGCATTTTAACACAGCATTTGCGACTGAGAAAGATTTGTGCAAGGTTTATACCACACAAGCTAACTGAATTCAACATTGTACAGACTTATTTACAGACTCAAAACAGGAGAAAAACTTCAGATATTCTACTGTAACTTCCGGCGTTTTCAATATAATCCAGAGACCAAGCATCAAAACTCCGAGTAAAAGCATCTAAGCGAAGAAAGGCTATGAGAAAGCCGTATGGAGAAGTCAAAAGTGAGGACAATTTTTATTTGCTTTTATGGTTCAAAAGGCATAGTGCACAATGTGTTTGTACCAACTAGTCAAACAATCAATGCTGTTGTATATTATCTTGTTGTTATGAAGCGTTTTTGGGAGTGTATTCGTCGTGTGCGCTCTCAATATCGTGAAAATCGTAGCTGGCGTTTATTACATGATAATGCACCATTTCATCGCTCGACGCTTATCTGATTTTCTAACTACCATATGGCATTTTAACCAACAACCATTAACCGTATTCACCAGATTTGGCACCTTGTAATTTCTATCTATTCTCCAAACTACATTTCTCGATGAAAGGACAGCGTTATGCCGACGTCGAAGCCATTAAGCGTCGACGCCGATCTTGAAGGACATTTCTAAAGATCAAAAAAATTCATTCGACATGTTAATTGACCGTGCAAAACGTTGTATTGAAGCCGAAGGCGACTACTTTGAATAAAATAAATGACCCAAATGATACTTTCGTAGATTTTGACAATTAAAATTAAGTTCCATATTAAATATAGTTTTTGTGCCCAATCGCGATATTTGTAGTAGTAATTTCTTATAATTTTTTTATATATTTCCTTTTTGCTTTCGGGCTGTTTTAATCTACTTCTGAAGAGTCAACTAAATGTAATGGATCTATTTTATGGAAACACTGGTGCCGTCTTTGGATGGAGGATTGGTTTTTGAAATGTCGATCTCCCTAAAAAATTTGTAAAAGTTACATGGCATTTCATTTATCAGTAAAGAAGCGAAATTGAGCTGTGCACCATAAGCAAGCGCATGATAGTGCATAGAATAGAATAAATAATACGCACTCATTTATAAAACGTTGTAAAACAATTTTAAGTGTCTTCCATGAAGTTACAACCTGGATAGGATCTGTTAAATACTTGAAATATAAGATATATTTCGACAGTGGTTTCAGCAAACCGAATACGCCGTGTGGATAAATGTTCTTACATGCAGAAAACGACCGTTGTATATGTGCTAATGTAATATTTACAATTAATTGAAATAATTTTTGAAATTAATTAAAGAGCTATAGAAGTGTCTTCACAAAAGCTTATTATTTGTTTTTATTTTAAAAAAGTTGTTTTCTCTGTGACAGATTGTGTATAACATTTTGAATTTGGTTATTCCAAATTCTATGCCCCTATCTTTGGTAAACTATTCTGTTATTTTTACAAATCTTTGAATTTATGTTTTATTTGTGGCAAATACTTTTACATCGTTCACGTAAAATAGATGGTTTATTGTGTGTAATAGAGTATTTTGATGTTTAATTTTTAATCCGTATATTGTGTTATGTAACATATTTGATAGTGGACTAAGGTATAAACAAAACTATAAGGCCCTAAGAGAATTCTCCTGAAATATCTATCTATTAATTTTGTTTCCTTCTACATGGTGTTTCAAAAAGAATATACGTATTTCGATTGCATATATTTATTAAATTTTAAGACATACGAATATGAAACTTTACCCTCATATTTACGAACCTCTTAAGTTCAGATTACAAATGTTCAATATGCCCTCCATCAGCGACACGAACAATCACATCGATACTCAAATTCCTCCCATACTCGGGCAAGCATGTCCTTCGTCACTGATGTTATGGCAGTACGGATCCAGTTCTTCAACTCTTCCAGATTCTGTGTGAGTGGTGGTACATAAACGTTGTCTTTAACGCAACCCCATTTTATGATTTTAGGCGAATCTCGTACATGTTCAATAGCTACATGTGGGTTCTGTAGACCCTAAATTCGAACATTGTGTTTGTTCACCAGACTACTAACATGGTAAGTCGCTTCATCACTGAACACGATACGCTGTGTGAAAGTGTTATCTAAATGCCACACGTTTCCGACTGTCATCAGGACGCAGAGCTTGTAACAACTGCAACTTGTACGGCTTCATAACCAACCGACGTCTCAAAACACGCCAAATTGTTGTTGTAGGCAGTTATAACTCCGGACTGGCACGACGAGTTGATTTGGAGGATTACGTTGGAAATCAGTTTTAATTCGTACATTTTCTTCAGAAACACGAGGGCGGCCAGGACTCTTTCCTTTACATACACATCTTGTATCTACAAACTGTCGATACCATCTGCGAATGTTGTACCCATTCGGAGAATCAATTTGGTAGCTCAACCTGAAACGTCTTTCCACTGTAATCACGGAATTGCACTTCGCAAACTCGAGAACACAAAATGATTTCTGCTAGGGAGTAGCCATTTTAAACATATGACGGTTACCAAGAAAAACAGAAGACAACTGACATCTAGTTTGGACAAAATAGTACTAATACGTATATTCTTTTTGAAACACGTTGTATTATTATGTGGTTTTGTTTTGTTAGATAAATTGAGGTTCTTCAGGATTGCACGGCGGTGTACAAAAAATGTTGTATATATGTGACTATTTTACAAATTTCTATCATTTTATTATTATTAAAACCCTTTGTTATAACGTACAAGTTTCTATTATATCATAAACAATGAACCAACTGAATTATATTGTAAACAAAAATACACGCTACAGTAATTGTTATAAAAGGGACCTTTTCAATGGAACCATTAATAAAAATTATCTACCGATCACGATCGAAAACGCAGATAAAA
Organism: Dermolepida albohirtum; assembly: GCA_031893035.1. Classification (NCBI taxonomy): domain Eukaryota; kingdom Metazoa; phylum Arthropoda; class Insecta; order Coleoptera; family Scarabaeidae; genus Dermolepida; species Dermolepida albohirtum. The sequence goes on from JAVIWB010002157.1 coordinate 158,016, forward strand.
TGAAAATAATAATGTCTGCAGCAGTTATGTACAATTAACATGTTCACGGCAAATGTGGATTTTCAATAAACGATTAGCACGAATGGTTTGTGACGTTCAGCGATGTGTTCTCGCTGCGTTTTTAGGTTTGTCTAAATACAATAAATTAAATACTTAAATATAGAATTCAATTAATGTATGGCTCAATACATGAATCGACATAAATATTTATATACTATCGCTCATTAAAATTTATCCACATGTGGTTATATATAACTGAAATTCAACATAATCTGAAAGTTAAAAATTGCCACCCGAATAAATGGTTGAAGTCTGGGTGTAAAATCTTTTATTTTCATATTAAAGGGATGCGTGCTCTTCTGAAGATCCACAAACTGATGTTTCAGTGCGACAGACAGTAGCAGTAGTTGAGCCCTCAAGATGTCCCATACGAGTGGGTACGAAACGTCAGCAGTTATACCAGTGACGCGGTTCCAGCCCGGAAGCTGAGAAGAAGATAGTATGGACCACGACCGCGGAAGTCTATGTACCAGATTAAAGTGCCTTATTTAGTAAAGAAAAAATCTTGTATCACCAGTACAAGAAATTTTAGACGGCTAAACGCACGAATTATGATTCCAATTAATTTATCATATATTGTGCTCACCAAATTTACCTGTGTAGGAATTTTTTCTGTTCCAAAGTCTGAGAAAGTGGTTGACTGGAATGAAATTTTCGAGTTCTGGAATCATGGAAATTATATATTTGGTTTAGAGATAATTCGTATTTTTTTAAAGAGTTGAAAAGTCTTAAAAAATGTTGATTAAATATGTAAAGCTAAAAGAAGACTACGTAAAAAAATTAAACCAGTTTTCCCCAAAAACTTTTTTCTGTCTCGTTTTAGAAATTTTTCGATCTATCCTTGTATACCCAAAATTAGTGGATTGCGAATGTTTACTCTGTGTTATTGCTTTTTTTGTCTACGATTGGATAAAAACAACAATAATTCTATCATTCAGTTTTCGCCGGAATAATTTTTTACTATTTGCCCATGTTGAAACATAATAAACGGTAACATGAATAACGTATATATGTCTGTTCATTCTGCTAAAACGAGAAACGAAGCGCAAAAAATTAAAGTAAAAACGACTCAAACATTTCACTTTTTATGTAAAGATTATATCTTTTCGCGTTTCTTATATCAACATGTAATTCTCTCTGCAGATGTTCCGAAATTACAGCATGCACAGATTTATATCGGCTTTTTCCCTGGTTAATAGGGAACGTGAGGTTTTTAATAAGTTTTTTGCTTGAAAATTATATATTGCCTTGCGATTACTGTTTGTGTATGTTAGCGATCTTGAAACTTAGTAAAATATGTATGCGAAAGTCGGTACAAGTAATTTAATTTTGCACAAACTTACTTATATATTTATATAATAAGTTAAATATAAAATACAGGGTGTTTCTAAAAGAATATACGTATTTCGAATGCATATATTTATTAGACTTTAAGACATACGAATATGAAACTTTACACACATATTTACGAACCTCTCAAGTTCAGATTACAGATGTTCAATATGTCCTCTATCAGCGACACGAACAATATCGCATCGATACTTAAATTCCTCCCATACTCGGGCAAGCATGTCCTTCATCATTGATGTTATGGCAGTACGGATCCGGTTCTTCAACTCTTCCAGGTTCTGTGGGAGTGGTGGTACATGTTGTCTTTAACGAAACCCCACAGGAAGAAGTCACAGGGTGTTAAATCCGGTGACCGTGGAGCCCAGCTGAGACATGCTAAATCGCCAGCTCCTTGACGAGCAATCCAACGGTTCGGTAGAGTTTCATTCAGATATTCACGCACTTGGCGACTCCAGTGAGGGGGTGCCCCGTCTTGTTGAAAAATGAAGTTGTCTTCGTGCAGCCTCGGAAACAACCAGTTTTGTAAAATAGCGAGATACTGCCGATCATGAACCGTGTTTCCATCAAAGAAGAATAGGCCGTAAACAGATGATCGGGATATCGCACAAAACACATTGATTTTAGGCGAATCTCGTACATGTTCAATGGCTGCATTTGGGTTCTGTAGACCCCAAATTCGAACATTGTGTTTGTTTATCAGAATACTAACATTGAAAATCGCTTCATCACTGAATACGGTGCGTTGTGCGAAAGTGTTATAATTGTCAATAGCATCATGAATCTCGTTACAAAATACTACACATTTCCGTTTGTCATCAGGACGCAGAACTTGTAACAATTGTAACTTTTACGGCTTCATAACCAACCGAGGTTTTAAAACACGCCAAATTGTTGTTGTAGGCAATTGTAACTCCCGATTGACACGAATTGATTTTGAAGGATTACGTTGGAAAGTAGTTTGAATTCGTGAAACATTTTCTTCAGAAATACGAGGGCGGCCAGGACTCTTTCCTTTACATACACATCCTGTATCTACAAACTGTCGATACCATCTGCGAATGTTCCACCCATTCGGAGGATCAATTTGGTAGTTTAACCTGTAACGTCTTTGCGCTGTAATAACGGAATTGCACTTCGCAAACTCGAGAACACAAAATGATTTCTGCCGCGGAGTAGTCATTTTAAACATATGACGGTTACAAGTAAAACAGAAGACAACTGACATCTAGCGGCTATTAAATAAACTAGACTATGTATTGGTTTCTCCAATAGCCGAGCCTAGGCGCAGGGATCGATAGTTTGGACAAAATAATACTTTGTAATACGTGTATTCTTTTTGAAACACGCTGTATATTATTATAATTAATATTCGTATTCACATTTATTTCAACAATAATAAACACTCCAGTAAAATCGTATAAAATGCTATAATTCTTTTGTGCTAACGCAGAGTAACTCTACAATATAATAAAATTATCTTTATTTAAGAACTTCGCTGTATTTTCTTCATTTCAAATAATAATTCTTTTTACAAGAACGTTTGCCTATGGCTTAATCTACCTACACTCAATAAAGAAAGAAGAACAACAGGAAAGTACTACAAGGTTCTCTTAATTAATTACAGGAGTCAGCTAAAACTTGGAAAAACTCAATTAAAGTCGTAGGTATTTAGATAATTAAACAGCAAGTACTTTTCTGCAAGCATTTAAAAACGAATTTATTCAAACGAATGTAAGTTTCGTTAAGTTCTATCAAGAACTTTCTCCGGGAAAGGTATTTATTTTTTTATTAATTTTTTCCAGGCACAAAAGGTAGTTAAGCGTTTTAGGTAACGGCGTATCGATTTGATAGAACTTGTGCCAGAATTTGATGTGCCGCTAACGTAGGATTCTCTTTAACTCGTGAATAATTTTCTAAATCTCTTAAGAAGTTTTTAATGCATATTTACTGCTGTTTCAAATAGCTGCAATTTTTCTCACTAATCGCTTTCCGTTCTTTAGTTTTCTTTTAAATTTTAGTTTCGCTATAATTAGTCATTAATTTTTTTGGTCACTACGATCTTCTCAAGCTTAAATCATGAAAAACGTTCAACACTCGCGGTAATTCATTCTACATTCGTAAAGAAAAATAATGCAATTTATTTAATAAAATATTAAGTTACTAAAGGGGTATTTTAAATAAATATAATTTTTTTTATATATTTTTTGAAAATATAATTTTAGTAGTTGAATTTGATGGAGCCTGTGGTTGATTAACTTAATCACTAAGGTTGATATATAACCCCTTTCCACATTAACTTTTGTAATTCTGTATACGCATTTCGACAACTAAGTTGTCATCATCAGCAGACAAATGCAAATGTCGCACCTGGTAAACCACGACGAAACCAATATGTACACTGTATGATCGTTTCACAAGATTTTTAAAATTGTTTTACTTAAACTAGTATGAATGACATTGAAAAAGGAACACGGACACGACCGATAAGTACCTGCATTTGATTTATTAGTGTCCCTCTTTTTCTGACATTAAGCAGATTGAAAAAGGACGTTTGAGTCAGTCCAGTGTCACTGATCACCACATGGCTTCTATTCTTTAAAACGTACATGCTTTCATACGTATCTAATTCTCGATAATTATACACGCTCCTAATCAATTGTAAACAATCGGCGTTGGCGCTATGATTACAATCCAACACATGTCTTGCTAGACTCGATTTTTCCGGCCGGTTGAATTTTATATGCGAGATATGTCCTTTATACCGATTTTCTATCGATCGTTTCGTTTGGTCGATGTATTGTTTACTACAATCTAAACATTTATGCAAATTCACCATTTCTGCTGAAAGAGAATATTTTGAGTAAATAAAGTGGTTTCCGTTAAAATTTCCCAGTTATTTGCTTCAATTCGTGCCACTTGTTTCTCATTTTACTATATTTCCAACATATTCATATGTTGATTAAAAATGAAAGTCCATTAAAACAGTACCGAAAAGTAGAACAACACTTAAAACAACATGTTCAATTTTCCAAATTAACATCTCGAAAATTGAGTTCAAATGTAAGCGTAATTAAATATAAAATATTTACTTGTGAAGTACCTACACACAGCACAACTACATAAACTGTTTAGTTTCTACATTCCCTATTGTGTGTTAGTGTCGTTTCTCATTTTACCATACGTAAAAAACGCCACTGTTTCAACTGACCAGCTGACAAATAACACGGTAGCACACAACGCCGAACACGACGAGGATTCCCTTTATAACTAGTCGCTAGTTTACCAGAGTGCGTTCGTTCATTTACAATTCCACTCTCTCATGTTTGTTTAATTCTCCGTGCTTCGCTTTCTCTACCTTTCATTTCACCGCCGGCTCTTAGTTTTATTTCCATTTTGTTTTTCGCTTCGCTCCCGCCGCTGTATTGTTCCAGTCGTCGGTTGTCACTACATGACCGTATTGCAAGTGTTTCTTTAATCCCAGACGGTGTGTTCGGATTCGTTCCGTGGGTTTCCAGGGATTCCGGGGCGCCGCTCGAACTAATGAAATTTGATCCCTGCACTTATTTAGAATTAGACGTTCTCTCTTTTACACGTATACACATGTACGCATCAACATTTCAACATACAAAGAAAAAAAAAAGCAATTCGTTTTAAACGCTTCGCTTTGTGGATATGGGAATCTTTCATTCACAGATATTTCTTCACGATCCGTTAAGAGAGCTTTCGAAATTGGGAAACTTTACAAATATCTCAATATTTTAGTAGTTTGACTTTTTAAATTAAAGCATTATTTATTAAATAGAAAACCAAATAGTTTTCCGTTATTCTCAGAAAAATGATTGGTGAAATAATGTTAATCAAAGAAAGATAAATAAAACCCCTTTCCACATCAATGTTCGTATTCTGGATATGTGTTTCGACAACATAGTTGTCATCATCAGCACTTAATTAACCACAGTGTCTCACCTGGATCCGTGCTAGAACTCGCTCAGAATCATAGAGCATAACTCTTCAACCGCCATGCTTTACCTGAGACTTATCGCGGATCCAGATGCAACCTTGTGATGAATTTCGTGCTGATGATCACGACTTAGTTATCGAAATACGTATATAGAATACGGACATCGATGTGGAAAGGGTTTTTATTTACCTCTTTTTATTAATTCAATCAACCACAGTCCCCATTAAAATTTACTATCTAGATCAAATAATGTCTTCGTTTTCCAGAAAAGGGATTATACATGAAGTTGGGTTAAAAAGTCCGTTGGATGAAAATAAAAAGAAGAACTATGCGCTTTGAAATTGAGTTTATTTTTCGACACAACTCTTTGGCATCTCGATGAGTATTACACGTGAAACTTAAACTGGTGTGCTAAAAGTGGAGAACTACTAGAACGGAAATTGCTGACACTCTCTGTATGTAGATTTATACAACTAACTACAAAATAAATTAGCTTTTAAAATAGATGATTAAAAATTATTAGAAAGAACCTAGACACTTGTCTAGAAAAATGGTGATTTTGTCTCTTAATTCATGAACACGTTGCAAAACTTTCTACGTGATAACCATTTTGCCTCGCTATAAAAAAGTAACGTTGAATATTGCACACATGTCTGTACGGGTATCACTTTAATATAATCTACTAAGATTACAACTGTCGTATGCACAAAATTCAGACCAGGACTCATTTTTTTGGTACTTCTCTGTGAATCACGCAATATGTCCAGACACACTGTACAGAGTTTTGTTTTACAAGTGCTTCAAATTTTTTAGTCTCCCAGACATTGTACGAGCACCATCGGTGCAATCTATGTTCATCTTATTTACAAAATCATTGGCTTGCAGAAAAATAGTTTTTCGACGGCCGACATACCATCACAAAATCAAACATAGGCAAGGGCATCTGTGTAGCCATCTGCTGCCTCATCCGAAGACCCTATGTCTTGATCAAATTCAGAACTCTTAAGTTCATTAAAATAAGCATCCTCACATCGTTGTTTGCTGAAAATTTATGACCCGCAAGGTATTTCTTTAAGGCATGAAAAAAGTTGGTAATTCATCCGTTCTAAATCCGGTAAATAAGGTGGCTGCGACAATAAATCGAAGCCTAATTCGCTATTTTTTTTCATAACGACAATACTAATGTGGGGTTGCGTATCGTCTTCGATAAAAATGAGTTTTTTTCTTCGTTAAATCAGGACTCTTTTCATTTTTTCTTTAATCTGTCTAAGGGACTCGCATAATATGCACCTCTGAAGGTTCGGACTTTTGGAAGGCAATTAATAATAAATGAATACAAAAGAGAAAATTTTCTATATTTCAATCGGAATATCTTTAGAGATGGATCAGATGATCATAGTCTTATTTATTAAAACGTCATCCCTTGTTCTTATATAAAACTCTTGAAAATATAGAAAGAAATAATTATTTATTATTATTTTAGTGATTAATTATTTGATACTTGAATCATTGAAAAAGTCTGAGTCATAAGACATGAAGAAACAAAAAAATGTTAATTATAAAATTAGATACATCGAATCTAAGATTTCTTTTCAAGCGGATACTCAATTAAAGCACACTTGATAGCCACCGATCTCATAGTTTTAAAATGCTCCTTTAAAGGATTAAAGAAGGTTAACATTGTACGTAAAATATCGCCTAAAGTAAACCGTAAAATATTTTAAGCTAGAAATCTATTCTATTCACATTTATACTGAAATTATACTTTATTTCATGGATACAATGGATACGTTCTTAAAAGTGTTTTACAAAGGAAATTACAACAGATTTTTAGTAGGTCTTTAATTTTCTCAGTCTTTCAAAATAATTTCATACCCTCTCTTCAAAACTAATCATCAAACTAATTCTTCCATGTTTCTTGTGAAAGCAAGGGTCTTCCATTTTCTTTCTTATTGGATTGAAGTTTTCGTACTGCCACGGGCGTGGTTTTATTTTTAAAAGGCCAGACCATTTTCTATGCTTTAGTGGGCATGTCATAACAGGTAAGTTTGAATCCGTTAATTGGTAAGATGCTGAGATGTTTCATTTTAAACATCATAGTCACTTCGCGGTGCCATGAAACGCGTCGTGACATCTTATCGTCGGTTAAAGCATGAAATGTCCAAGAGGAATAAAGCTTCCTCACTCGAAATTGTTCCTGCTAAACTCAAAGCATCTTACGAGCCGAAATTTTACCCTCTATGCCATTTGAATATGATCGTATGATGCGGACAATCTTCTAAGTACGTTAGCAGTCCTTGAAAATTTTTCGAATTAAAATTAAAATCATGTGAAAAGCAAAAATCAGTTTTTGAAAAGCTGTAATAATTTTAGGTACTTGCTCTTTAAGTTTTTCATACCCCTATCAAATGCTCTGTCACATAGCTGAAGATGTAGAGCATCAAATTTTCGCAAAGTTGCGTTACGAATTGTTTCCAATTTAGTATGATGAGACAGCAGATAACTACCTAATTGCTCTTGCCTATGATTGATTTTGTGATGATATGTCGGCAGTAGAAAAACTACTTTTCTGCAAGCCAAAATAACTAAATAATAAATGATTTTGTAAATAAGGTGAACATAGATTGCACCGGCGGTTCTCGTACAATGTACATATGAAAGACTCTAAAATTTGAAGCATTTGTGAAACAAAAATCTACAGTGTATCTGGACATATTGTGTGATTCACAGAGAAGTTGCAGAAAAATGAGTGCTGGTCTGAATATTATACTTACGATGGTTATAATCTTAGTAGATTATATTAAAATGAGACAAGTAAAGACGTGGATGCAATATAATCAGCGTTACTGTTTAATGGCGAGGCAAAATGGTTATCACGTAGAAAGTTTTATAACGTGTTTACGAATTGAGAAACGAAATCACTATTTTTCTAGACAACTGTCTAGGTTCTTTCTAATACTTTTTGATCATCTATTTTAAAAACTAATTTATTGTGTCGTTTTTTGTATACATACAGAGAGTGTCAGGAATTTTCACTCTAGTAGTTCTCCACTTTTACCATATCTGTTTAAGTTTCACGTGTCCATTTCAGTATTTAGGCTTAATAAAGTCTTTAATCCAAAATTTCCATTTTCTATTAACTTTTGAAAATTTAGAAAGTTTTACGATTTTTTAATATTATATATTTATTTTTGCCCTATTTCATCAGCCAGACAAATTCTATATCACTTAGGAGATCCAGTCCTCCCATCGGACACAAGCCCCATTTCCTCTGCGGTGTTAATTCTCATAGCTTTATATGTCTTTATCTATGTAAATGACCCTGGTTAATTACTGCTTCCTGGGTTTTTCTTCTATGGCGAGTTCTGGTGTTGCGTTTAATATTACTCGCATACTCTTCTCTGCTCTTTATTTTTCGGTTTTGTTTTGTGTTTTTATTGAACTGCTTCCACGAGTAACAAGAGAAACAGTAGTTCGCATATACAGAGCCTCGAAAGAGCAAGATTAAATACAACAGAGGCTGAGGTTTATTGCCAGCACACATCAACCATATAAATCACCTCCTGGAAAAGGCTAAGTTGCATTAAAAATGCAATGATATGCGATCCAGCAACTGGTGTTTCTATTGATATTGTATGCGGTGAAATTAGTCCTTGAGGTTACATTCACCGTAGCCACCAGTAACAGTGGGATTAAGAAACGAATTACCTATATGCTTACAGTTTAAATGAAGCCATCAGCCTTAAACAGGTAAAGGTGAAACGTACTGAAATCCCTACTGACTTTGTACTTATCAACATTTAATTCGCACGTAAAGATGAACATAAAATCTTCAGATTCTATCTTTTTGACTAATATGACATAGGAAGCTGCTTACACTACGGCAACAACTAACATAGAGATCGCACCTCTGGCTTCAATGTAGGCTCGTACACGTCTAAACGTAAAAATTTGTTACAGCGCATAACAATCGATTGCGGTATATTGTAAAAAGTTCTATAATGGTCTTTGTAGTTACAATACAAGGCCAAAAAATGCAGAACAATACAATTTCGATTATTTCAATTTATTCCAAATAATTTATTTACTTTTTTGTTCATTCAAAATAAATTTCAAAGTTTGTATGTAATTTATTCTTGAGAAATTTATTAAAATAATTTCAATTTATGTACATCTGTTAACAGGTTATGGAAATATAGTTCCGAAAAGTGATTGGGGCAAAGTAACGACAATCATCTATGCCATCATAGGCATGCCGTTGTTTCTTCTGTACCTGTCCAATATTGGTGATATAATGGCCAGATCTTTCAAATGGTTATATGCAACCTGTTGTTTATGCAAAGGCTGTCCGGGTGTTTCTCAAAGGAGAGCAGAACGTAAACGTCTGAAGATGCAAATGCAGATGGACACGCTGGATAACGTAGGAAGTGACGTGAGTGAAGATAGTTGGCAGGTACATATACCCTTGGTAAACAAGTAAATTCATATGCAGTATTTTATACGTGTCATACTGTCAACTTAACGAATTTTTGTCGCTAATATGGTTCATGGTAACACATTGGAACTATTTTTTATTGTATTTATACTTTTATTGTACAATCAAGTTTTAAAATTCTTGCCAAATACGAACGCTCTTTTCTCTACGGAGTCGTTGATATGTGTGGAGTTGTTTTTATATTGCCGCACTAGATTTGAAAATGTAAGACGCGAAAAGCAACTTGATTTATTTTTTAATACAGTTCTCTTCTTCTTTCTGAATGCATGTATTTCATGACTAAGTTAATTTTTCAAAGCTTTGCATTATAATTTTGGCTAGCACCTCAGCAAAAAGCCAAAAGGAATCGATTGTTACTAGCTTATCAAAAGGCGTGATATGTCAGTAACTCGGATTCAATTCCGAGACTGCTATTTGAGAAGATTTTCGCAATGTTCCTTTTTATTTAAGGTGAAGCCAAAGATCTTAAGTTACTCTGCGAAAGTTGAACACCATTTATACCCCCATTTTGAGTGATCTGCCATTTAACTTCAACGTGATGGGTTGCGCGCTTTACGAGATCCTAGTATGTGCAAGGAACTTTTATTTCTAATTGGCTAAGGTATTCCATTACGAAATGTGGCACTTAAATAATGAGACTGGTGTGAGAAATGTTATTTATTGCAAATAAACTTATATATAACATTCATCCCCTTCAACATACTCTCCTCCCCTATGTATACTCTGCTGTATACGTGTCTTATATTGTTAAATAATGCTGTAGTTCATCAGTCGGAGGAGGATCAAGCACAGCAATGCGCTTATCCACTAAAAACTGCTTCACAGAGTGAGGTTTCTCAGCTTGATTAGGACTTCTTTGTAGTATTTCTGATTAACGGTTCAGGCACCCAGTATAGTAGTATGGCTTCTAGTGCTGACTCAGTCATACTCTTACGGCGAGGTGAAAATATGTTGGTGAATTTGGAAAAGGAGCGTTCTGCGTCTATTGATATGATGTTCGTGAATTTAAAAATGACATTCGCATCATATTATTATAATAGCATTCTTGGTTTTCAGTTAAACTCTTGTATATTGGCACTTATAGTTTGAAAATTAGGATTATAGGATTCTTGTTTATAACCGCACACAATTTCCCGGTTCTTAATCTTCCTATACTATTTGTTAGGTTTCCTAACGAGGCTTTGACGTAATGTACTATATTTAGCGTTTCATATAATGACAGCTTAGTGTTCTCTAATTTGAAAATAGTATCTAAAAGAATTGAATAATTTTCGGAAATTCGCTCAATTTGAGTATGGATTTCGGTATTTGAAACCAGCCGCTGAGTTACTGAAATTGCTTGAGTATTTTGCGGATTTAAATTTAAGATACAAGGTTTAATAATGTGTAAGTTTTTCTCATACTATAAAACAGCTTTATATCACGTTCCCCATCTTGTCAATACTGGCTGTGATAGTTGAGAAATATCCGGACAAGCAGATTTAAACTAACGAAAGCGTTTTGGAGATTACTATAAAACTATAAATTGGTTTACTTTTGGATAACTGTTTCTAATCAATTCAACTATAAGATGACATGCATGGAGCAAACAGGTTATATGAAGCAATTGAGGATAAGATTGTTTTAATAACTTTCCAACTTTAACCATATTCGAACCCCCATCTATAACCAACATTACAAGTTAGGTTGCCGATATATTGAACTTCCCAAAGGTATGTTTTATAGTTTCTGCTATCCATTCCGTGTTTATCTTCTGTAATATTCTATTACGTAAAAGAAGAGTCAAGGAAATCTCGCCGCTTTTTAAAGTGCGCACTAACACATTCAAAATACTATTCCTTCTTGTATCCGTTGTTTCGTCTACCGTCAGCTATATTTTTTGATCTTTCAACTCTGCTTTTATTTAATCCATAATCTAGTTTTTCACCCGAGAAAAATAATACTATAATTGATCTCTTGCTAGCAATCTCCATTCCGGAACTTATTTCCTCCAAAAGTTTCGAAATTCTTCATTGTCTACAGAATTTTGGGAAATGTTGCACGAACGAAACATAATAAATAATATAATAATAAGTCATATAATAAAGTATATATAAATTGATAATATGATACATCACGTTGCGCATTTAAAAGGTGTTATTTGCTATTAACATGTCTTTTACACACAAAAATACTGTACGGTAAAATGTTATTGCAAACAATACATTTAGTAGTAGTGCCAGTGTAATATAATATCGAGAATCGGTTAAGAAATCTATTGACACTCATCGAACACAACAAAGAACGCCATGGATTCGTCATCATCAATCTTCTCCGGTATTCAAATAAATACCATACGCATATGAATTTAGATTTCGGATATATCCGACCGCTTTCGAAATATCTCATCGCCGCCAATGAGTGCGCACTCGTTTCTGCAGGCTTGTTGATGACACAATATTACAGCGAATTTTTGTGTCACTCTACATCAACAACATAAAAAGAAACTAAAATAGTAAGTAATTACATTTATTGTTTTTTGATATTGATAACTGAGCCATACGCTGCTGTGAAAGCACTCATTTTCCTTATTTATCTTTTGCAATATTTCAGGGCGATTGTTCAAAGACGCACATTTCTTTACTACGATATATGCATTGAAACATTTACACAGTAAACCTTTATTATTTTGAATGTTCGTTTCTATATTTTAGTCACGTCCGACTACAAGCCTTTTTTGTATACTTGTTTTTTCTTTTTGTTATTAAAGTATCCTTTTAGCTTTGGGATTGCTTACTTTCATTATTACAAATATTTAATATTCTCAGAAGCGCATTTAAAATTTAATAGTTATTTTATTGTATCCAAGTTTTACTGCATACAAAAGCATTTTCTTGAGTCAAAATTCAACAATCTGTCGTATTAGACGCAACTATTTTAGTAACCATAAAGAGACATATCGCCTTCTTCCGTTTAAATAACGGGCCTTTAATTAAGCGCTTCCTATCTTTAAATTTAAATAAAACAAAGTGTGTGTGAGATATCATCGAAATTTTTTATTCATTTGAAAGGCCTATCGACGCCATTTTGTACGGAATATAACATCGTGCAAATGTCCGCCGCGCCTTCGCTGGGTGGCGCGCATCCGTAATGTCCAATTTTGCATGACTCTGGCATATAAAGCAGGTTGAATTTAACCGATGACTGACATAGATTATGTTGGCTTTGAGGGCCGCTGTGGTTCATGGCTTATTCGCATAGACCTGTGACTTAAGAAAACCCCACGAGAAAAAGTCTAACGGGGTCAAATAGCACGATCTCCATGGCCAGTTCACATAACCTCCACGTAAGATAGCCATGCCCTCAAGTCGTTCATGCAGAATGTCCAATGTGGCTTGAGCTGTGTGTCACGTAGTGCCGTCCTGTTGAAACCACATGTCGCTGGTGTCCATATCGTCCAATTCAGGGTAAAATAAATTAGTTGTCATCGACCTGTAACGCTCACCGTTAGTGGCGATGGCCTGACCGACGTCGTTCTCAAAGAAATATGGACTGATAACGCAGCCAGCCCAAAATCCGCGCCAAGCAGTGACATTTTCGGAATGCATTGGACGCTCTTGGTTCTCATGTGGATTGGTATCGTCCAAAATTCGACAATTTTGTTTGTTGACATATCCATTCATCCAGAAATGGGCCTCATCACTGAAGATGATTTTTTGATAAAAATTAGGATCAGTTTCCAACTGCTTCAGGGCCCATTCAGCGAACAAACGTCGTTGTCTATGGTCGTACCTTCAGCTCTTGAATCAGTTGAATTTTGTACGGGTGCAGGCCCAAGTTACGATGCAAAATTCTCCAAGTTGTAGTCTGCGAAAGGCCGAGTTCTTGTGAGCGACGCAAAATTGACTGCCTTGGATTCTCCTGCATACTCTCACAGAGAGGGGCGATGTTTATTTACTGAACCAGCGAACTTAAATTTATCCACCACACTGCGCCCATTTTACGGTAGCGTAAAATGGGCGAAGCGCGCAAACCATTGTCCCAATAGAACACCCATTTTGATAAAACAATTTTATCATTTGCATGTATTGTTGAACGCTACATCCATCCATGGTGATTTGGCAAAGCAGACAGAGTAAATGACAGCCAATTCAACGGTAGCTCCAACAATATGGCCGCTATCAACTATCAAAATTCAGAAGTCCCTATTTGGAAGACCCGTTAGATTCTTTAACAAACAACAATTTCGTGCATTGTGAAATTTAAAATTATGTTAAAAACAAGTTTGTGCTTAAAAGTTAAATAAATAGCTCCATTTTAGTCTTGTATTTCTCATATTATTATTATTAACAGTCACCAATCAATTTAACCCTGTGATTTACGACCGCAATTAGGGTCGTGAATGTTGACTTAGCGTAAGGTGTTAGGTTCCAACAGACATTATAATAGCCCTATTCATATTCCCTATCTCACACTAATTGATTTAGTAAATTACAAAATATATATCAAAAACATAACAATTAATAAACATATTAACGTTTCTTTCGAAAGCACACCAATATTCCGTGCAATATTATACCTATTTTTATCTCGTCCGAAATATAATATGATCAATTTTTTATTGTGGCACTCCGAACAAATCATCTCTCTGTCGGCTGACCAATAACACAAGGGCCATCCCCCAAAAATGCCATTACACAAACCTATTTACAACACACAATTTATCAATGCTCGCACTAACACAAACGCAATGTTAACTGACAGTTTTTTTTATTGAACATCGGAAGGGTTAGGTTACGTGAGCGTTCGTTGCTGCGTGTGGCAGGCCTAGATGGTAACATCTATGAAATTAACACTTTTTCAATTAAAAATAAAAGTCTTTCTTTATAAATTTAAGAAACAAATGTACAATTTAATTTCTCTCTTCCTGTGGAAATGCATACATATGTTATCTTAATTTTAGTTTTCACTTCGTGCAATTAATATTTTGGCTTTTTTAACATTTCAGTTTTGTTTTCTGTGCATTTAAATTTTATATTTTCAAGGAGTATGGAATACAAATAGAGATGAAATAGACAAAATTAAGAAGAGAAATTGAAATAAAATGATTGTATACCAAAATACGTTATTATTTTTCTCTTAGTGCAATATTTATTTTCACCAAGATAACCATAACACATGAATCAATAAGTCCCGAGACTAACAATGAAAACAATATTTTTTTTGCAAAATTTTTTTTTATTCATCAACATAATCACCTTTTAGGGTGATACAATGGTTCCAACGCTTTTCCAATTTTTCAATACCATGTTTATAAAAAAATTTATCTTTCGCTTCAAAATAAGCTTCAGTTTCAGCGATGACCTCCTCATTTGAGCCAAATCTTTTTCCCTGGAGCATTTTTTTAAGATCAGCAAAGAGCCAGTAGTCACTGGGGGCTAAATCTGGCGAATATGGGGGGTGGGGAAGCAGATCAAAACCCAATTCGTTCAAGTTTGCCATTGTTTTCATCGACTTGTGGCAGGGTGCATTGTCTTGGTGAAAAAGGATTTTTTTTCTCTGCATGTGCGGTCGTTTTTTTGCGATTTCCTCCTTCAAACGCACCAGTAAGTCAATATAATAATCACTGTTGATCAATTTACCTTTTTCGAGGTAGTCAATGAAAATCACGCCATGTGTATCCCAAAAAACTGACGCCAGGACTTTGCCAGCTGACTGCTGCGTTTTCGGACGTTTCGGACGGCTTTCGCCATCTGTGCGCCACTCAGATGACTGCCGCTTCGACTCTGGAGTGTAGTGATGTATCCATGTTTCGTCCATGGTCACGTAACTACGCAAGAAATCTTTTTCGTTGCGAGTAAATAGCGATAAACAGCTTTCTGAATCATCGACTCGTTGCTGTTTTTGTTCCATCGAAAGCAATCGCGGCACCCACTTGGAAAAACCTTTTTCATGCTCAATTTTTCATGAAGGATAGTAAATACACTTCCATATGATATCTGTGTCATCTCAGCAATCTCACGGAGCTTCACTTTACGATCTTTCATTATAATTTTTGTCACTTCACTCACATTTTCCGGTGTAACGGCTTCCACAGGTCTACCCGAGCGTTCCGTGTCATTTGTGTCGGTACGACCACGTTTAAACTCGGCAAACCACCGACAAATCGTTGCTTTTGATGGACAAGAGTCCGGGTAACATTTTTCAATCCATTGTTTTGCTTGCGTGGTGTTTTTACCCATTAAAAAACAATGTTTTATCAGAACACGAAACTCGGTTTTTTTCCATTGTTTAAACAAACTACAAAACGACTTTACTCCAACCTCGATAACTCAGCTGTTTCTGGTCCGATCGACTTAAAATTTTGACACGTTTCAAGCAAAGGTTAGTACTCTAGAAAGACGTGGTTACTGGTTTACTACGAGCGCCATCTATGGGTTAGTCTCGGGACTTATTGATCCATGTGTTATGTTTCATTTTTTCCCTCATTCTCTGGTTTTTAATTCTCGCGCATCTGCTATTGCTATATTTTGAAATACACTGTTGATTGTTATTTAATTTAACAGCGAATACACAAAGTAAATATTTGTATAATTTCGTATATACATGAAAAATTGCTTTTTCTGCTTTTACATGGTTTTAATTATTGCAGAAATTAATGAAATTTCTGCTCCTGTAAGACTCGAACATCTCTCGGTTGCCGGATGAATGTCCTAACTACTATACTGCAGACTATCGTAATTTCGAATCTTTAAAGGACCAATAAGGCGATGTAATAGCAGGAAAAGTAATTTTTAGTAATTTTATATACAGAGTTGTTCATTCTAGATTTAGAATTGGCAGTTTCGTTTTCTCCCACTTTTGTATTGCAAACAACTTCCCCTACTTTCTCGCGTGTTACGCGTGAGAATGTCTGAAATCAGTCTTCACCAGCGACATGATGTGTGTAGGTCGGGGCTGTAAATCATTATGCATTGACAATACGTACCTACATTTTTGAATTGTATAAATTATTTGATGCATTTTATTTGAATCTTTTAATAAAATGCAACATGGCTATTTTCTTGAATGTTTTGCCGTTTGGCGTGAAACTAATAAAATATTCTTGAAATAAATGAAATAGAAAATTCTAAAAATTAAAAAGATTTTCAAACATGGCTATTTTCTTGAAATGTTTTGCCGTTTGGCGTGAAACTAATAAAATATTCTTGAAATAAATGAAATAGAAAATTCTAAAAATTAAAAAGATTTTCAAACAATGAAAAAATTAAAAGAAACTTTTAAAAATCCTAGTGTAGAAGTGGCTCAAAAATACCACCTTCTTGTGCCAGACAATACCCTAATCGATTATTAATTTGTATTCGTTCTTCGTGTGTATAAGTCATTTTTAAAAGTAAAATAATAAATGCTTAGTACACCGCAACGGCTTTAACAAGAATGACTTATTTTGATTATCAGTAGGGGAGGTTTACGCGAGAAAGTAGCAGCGCACGCACACACGAACTGTGGTGTGGTGAGAGATATTCTATCCTCCTTTCTCGCGCGCTTTAACCTAACTGCACTCTTTCCACTTGTGGACAGCGCATATCTAATTCTAGAATGAACAAGTCTGTATATATGGTAGTGTGCATAAGTACGTGACCACTTGCAAAAGATTCAATTTTAACAATATTTTTCCTACACAGTCTGTCGCAGAGAAAACCGAACTTTCTTGAAATAGTAATTCTTAGTGGCGCTTTCTATTAAAAAAAAATATGCGTCGATAAAGCAGAACTTTCACCAATGTTATGTCAAAATATCATGACATTTGCATCATTAGAAGTACAGAAATTGCGCATAAAGTAACAGTGTGTATTTGGTATTGGTCGAAAAATGAATTTTGAACAATGAGCAAATATCAAGTTCTGTTTTGAACTCGGTAAATCGTTTACTGAAAGATTTAATTTGATGAAGTAAGTGTATGGTGATGCGTGTTTATCACGTACGAGTGTGTATGAGCGGTATAAATGATTTAAAGACGGTTGTACGGACATAAATGACGACGAACATCGAACTCGTGTGAATTTATCAGAAATGAGCCGAAATCTTCATTGCGATACGTATGAATGAAATTAAATATTTCCAAAAATTCATTTCATCGCATTTTGGCACAGCATTTGGGACTGAAAAAGATTTGTACAAGGTTTATACGATACAAGCTAACTGAATTTAACATTGTACATACTTAATTAAAGACTTAAAAGAGAACGAAAATTTCGAGTATTCCATTGGTTTTTAATGTAATCCAGAGACCAAGCGTTAAAGCTCTGAATGATTCCAACCGAAGAAAGGCCGAAAAAAAGCCGTTTGGAGAAGTCAAAGGTGAAGACAATGTTGAATATTAGCTGGCGTTTGTTACATGATAATGCACAATCTCATAGCTCGACGCGTATCACTGATTTTCTAACTACAAATGGTATTTTAGCCATCAACCATTCACCGTATTCACCGGATTTGGGCCCCTGTGATTTCTATCAATTCTCCAAACTACATTTGCGAATGAAAGGACGAAACGTGCAAAACGTTGTAATGAAGCCGAAGGCAACTATTTTGAATAAAATAAATGAATGTTACTAAAATAGTAAGCTTTTGTTTTTATTTTAAAAAAGTTCAGTTTTCTTTGCGAAAGACTGTGTGTATTCAATGTCATTCTAATTATTTTTAATTAATAAATGTATTATTAAATAAAAGAGAAAGTAGTTTCTGCGAAAACATTTTTAGTTAACCTTTTAAAAATGTTTCAGAACGATCAATTTTCTATGATGGTTGCTTACTTATTATGTACATTATTGTATATACATATGCATATATACGAGCACGCTACGTAGCGCAATGAAATTTCGTATATAAGTAGTTCTAAACTAGTATGACTTCGAACAACCAGGAACGTGATCCACCACTGCTATGAAGGAATATATTAAGAGCAGCAGTAGCCTTCTTGAGTCGTCAATATTGCAGCAATACGACAAGGCATGCAGCTTGCTTACTGCTGTATGGTGCCTAGAGGGACATCTTGCCATACTGCTCCAACTCGTCTCCATAACACTTCAATATTAGTCAGAGGAGATATAATGGAGGTTTTAATTTTAAGTTGTGTAATATAGTTCCAAAAATAATTAATCATATTTTACGAAAATGTGAAATAATGGATTTCAAGAGACAACCTAAAGTAGACCTGACAATCTATAACAAACGACCTGCTCTACATCTGTACAGATTTGTTCAACGATGGTGATATTGGATTGGATACAGTATGTAATATTAAAGGGAAGCGCATAATAAATCAAATTAAGTCTACAGTTTTTTAGGGCTTGTTGTGATCGAAGAACATTCAAGAAATAGAAAAAAAATTGACGTACAGGTGTATTACAACAATGTACCAAGTCACAGTGCGTTTACTATAAGATATTTTCTGACCACAGAGGCAATTACCTAATAAAATGACCTACCTATTATATTTACATAATTTAGTTCTTTGTGGTATATGACAACTTCTAATTCTAGTATAACTGGCTTCTAGCAGAATCTGAGACATTGTTCTGAAAAAGTATTACCTTCTTGCTTCCACAAAAAAGGAATTATTAAAGGAAAAATTCAGTGTGCGGATGTATAAAGAGGGTGTTTTAAAGGCGATAGTAGACTTTCTGTACCACTATATATATATATATATATATATATATATATATATATATATATATATATAGGAAAAGTTAAGGTGTGGATTATTATGGAGTAGGCTTTCTTCAACTTCATACCAGGAAACTTTTCGCTTAACCCATATATCTACAATTTTGAACTCGAACTGTACGCGGCTAATACTGCGATGCTATCATGTTCTATATATAATGATATATGATGATATAATGATTTGATCTCATTACTATGAATTATTATTATTAATATCTGTATTATTGCAAGATGTAAATGTGAATTAATATATTACAATGCTTTTCATGTATTTTCATGTGAGTTTTTAAATTTTTTAAATTAATCGATATTTACGAGCTACAAAAAATATATGCAAACGGTATGCAAGTCAATATATCAAAACTACCAATATATCGAATCAGTTGTTTATTGTATTAATCGGGGCGTCATCTAGACACATATCCGGCCCTGATATGTGGCCTGTATACGTTCAAACAGAACGAATATAAACGATGTTATCCGATGACAAATGGTCGAGACGAACTGCGAAAATTGAAAATGTACGAACCAGAGGGGGACTTCACCGAAGCTCCGGTTTCAGACGTAAAAGAATATATGTACGGGACGCCGCTGCTCTAGTGTTCCTGACAAATGAGAACGACAGCGGGCCGGGTATGACGATGGCGGGTCGAGTGCGGGGGTGTAGAAACGGGAGGGTTACATTTTACGACAGCGTGTAAAGGGAGAATATCGAGAAGGGGTCTCTCGGAACAGAAAATGTATTATTGACAGGTGCTTCAAGTACGGAAGATAATGCAAATGACAAATCAGTAGCTTTTAAAACGGTATAAATTTATGGGAGATTTAATAAAATAATATATTTGGAATTCGTCGCTTTAGGAAGGCATTTGCGTGCTTCAATAAATGTTTTCTATTCAACAGAAACGTTTAAATAGGCTTATATATTTCACGTTGGAAATCCGATAATGATGGATTCTTTGAAAGATTTGGAACGTCAGAAAATTCGAAATTAGCTATAAATACTACTCGTAATAAAATTAAACCGTCAGAAACTGTTGATAAATTAAACATTCAAGATACAAAGGAAATACGATTGAGACAAAATTCGTTTAAAGAAAGGAAATTAATGTAAATAATAAAGGGAATTTTATTAATTCCAGTAATTTTATACGTGTCGAGAATTCCAGTCGAAAACAATCATTTATTTTTATCGAAGTTGAGCAAATCTTCAATAAAAATTAAAAGTTTTTCGCAGGCATGATACTAAGTTATTGATAAAACAAAATATTGGGTTGGCAACTAAGTACTTTCGGTTTTGTTGTATAAAATAAAACACTTTTTTTTTTAAACAAAGAATAGTTTTTATTCAATTATATATTTTCCATTTTGCTCAATGACCTTTTGCCATCTTTCTTTCAGCTGTATGCAAAAAACTGAACCAGGTGCTAGTGAAGGTCATCGTTATTTGTGAAAGTTTTACCATTCAAAGAATTCTGCAAACTTCGAAGTAAATGGTAATCAGATGGTGCTAGATCAGGGCTGTATGGGGGATGTGGCATCACTTCCCAGCCAAGTTCCAATAGTTTCCCACGAGTTGCCAAAGATGTGTGAGCCCTTGCATTATCTTAGTGGAAAACTACACCTTTCCGATTTGACAATTCTGGCCGTTTTTCTTAGATTGCTTCATCTAGTTTTATTAATTGTTGACAGTAAACATCAGAATTGATCGTTTGGTTCCTGGGAAGCAGCTCAAAAAACACAACACCTTTGTAATCCCACCAAACTGACAGCATGATCTTTTTGGAATGCAATTCAGCTTTCGATGTGGTTTGAGCTGGTTTATCGTGTTTGCTCCATGATCGTTTTCGAACTATGTTACTGTACAGGACCAATTTTTCATCACCAGTGATGATCCTTTTTAAGAAACGGTCGGTTTCATTTCGTCTAAGGTGAATATCGCAAAAGTTGATTCTTTGTGTTAAATTAATTTCTTTCAATTCATGAGGTACCCAAATATCAAGCTTCTTAACTAGCCCAAGACATTTTAAATGTTTTTCAATTGTTGTGTGCGAGACATGTAGCCTCTCCGCAACCTCTCGAACAGTTATATGACGATCGTCTTCAATTATGACTTTGATTTGGTCATCATCAACTTCAGTAGGCCGACCAGAACGTTGCTCATCTTTGAGGGAAGAATCTCCAGAACGGAATTTTTTATACCAATTCTGACACGTGCGCTCTGTTAAGCAATTAGCACCATAAACTTCACATATCTTTTTGTGAGTCGCCGCAGCTTTCTTTCCTTTACCGAAATAAAATAGTAAAATATGTCGAAAATGTTCGTTTCTGCACTCCATTTAAAATAAACCCACAACTAATAGCTTTAATAAAAATCACGCACTACTTGCTTCTGAAATTACGTCAAGTACAGCACTAACATACGTTATACAAAAAATAAAGCAACGCTCTCTATTAGTAAAAACCGAAAGTACTTAGTTGCCAACCCAATATTTTATTAAATCATTTAAACAAGTACAATGCTCACTATTTCTCCACCATCAATAACTCTTCTTCAACTATCTGGTAACTTTCGAATATTTTGTCATAGAAATTTGGTAATTTATCATCTTTCTTACCATTGCTCTTTATGTTTTTTAAAATGCCGGATTTCATTTCAATGATTTCGATTCACTTATCCGTTTCTTCCATTCATTCCCATCCTCTTCACTTACAATATTTTTCTCCTCTTAGATCCCATTTCTTGCATTCGTTCCAGCTATGTTTTTCTTTGTCTGCCTCTCTTTGTCTTCCTGTTCCTTCATTTGTCCTTTACCTTTCGGGCTAACGTTTTCGAGTTCACTCGAGTCATCTAGTTAAACCAGTTTAGTTGTATCTTTTTGAGTTTTATTGAGATTTGCTCTTATTGCGTCATGATCCTAATTTTACCATTCTTTATATTATGTAGTTCTGTTAGGTGTTATTCTTGGACGTTACATATCGATAGTGTTTATTTTGCTTACATGTTTTTTAAGTGAAATTCAAGATTCCCTTGTTTATAACAATACTGGTATTAATGCTGCATTATAAATACCTAATTTTATTTGTAGTTATGCCATTTTTTTTACTCAGAACGGTTTGACTGATCGAGTAATAAATAAAGCGCTTTATGTAACTTTTCGTAATCTGCAATTTTCAGGTCTATATTACCATCATTGGTTATTATGCTACCGAGGTAATCAAATGTATTTGCTGTTTCTAGATTTTGGTTTTACATTTTACCTTTATTTCTTCTTCTGTTCTCTTACCATTTATATTCATAATCTTGCCCTCGTTTGTGTTTTTTCCATTTTGAGTGTTTTGATTACTTTTTTCCATATATTTACCAATGTTCGCATGTTTTTTTTGATTTTTTACAATCGGTATAATGTAATTAGTGTACAATTTGTACTTTGGTTGGTTTGAGATTTCTATGCTGTAGTGTTATTTGTTCTACTTTTCCTCTGACATTTTTAAGTAGCTTATTCATCGTAATTATAAATGGCAAAAGGCGGTTTAGATTAGATTATCCCTTTGCTTTATCTTCAACTTCAGTTCAGTTTTATCCATCTCTTATTACATGAGCCATCACATGTTTGTATACACCTTTCATTACTTCTATTAGATTCTTTTCTACTTTGAACTCTCTTAAATATTTCCATATAATTTCTCTTCTAATTGTGTCGCTTTCAGGTTTATGAAAGATGCTTCTTCAAACTGTACCTGGTGGTGTAGTTGGTAAGGCAGATGTCCAGCAATCGGCAGATACAGATTCGAGTCCTGCTCCAGCGCAAAAATTCTTAATTAATTTCTGTGACTGTAATCAACAATGGCAATACTAATTTTCATTAATTTCTCGTCGTA
Source organism: Dermolepida albohirtum (assembly GCA_031893035.1). Lineage (NCBI taxonomy): Eukaryota > Metazoa > Arthropoda > Insecta > Coleoptera > Scarabaeidae > Dermolepida > Dermolepida albohirtum. Next base: position 181,469 of record JAVIWB010002157.1, read on the forward strand.
AAAAGTTTAACTATTAGGCGCGCAATTAAGTTCTCGCTATTTTTAATAAGATGGCTCCAGTAGTAAGCGCTGGTCAATTGTAACATAACCAAAACGTCATGAACCAAGCTTAGACATATGGTAAACAAACTGCTTTGACACATTAGTGATTTTGTTTTTGCGCCATATACTTTTGGTTGTGTGAAAATGTCTGATTATGTGCCAAATAATCGTCATTTGCGGGAAGTGTTGTTTTTCTTCTTTCATTCGAAGAAAACGGCGGCTGAAGCGCTTCGAGAACACCAAAAAGTTTACGGAGATGCTGCTCTAAGTGAAACAACGTGCCGTGATTGGTTCCGTCGCTTCAAAGACGGTGATTTCGATGTTGACGACCGTTCACGTGAACGAAGACCAAGAATCTTCGAAGATGCTGAATTGGAGGCATTGCTCGATGAGGATTCGTGCCAAAGGCAAAAAGAGCTTGTTTAAGCATTAGGAGTTACCCGCCAAGCCATTTCCCAGCGATTGCATGCGTTGGGAATGATTCAAAAACAAGGAACAAGGATTCCTTATGATTTGAAGCCAAGAGACGTTGAGTGTCGCTTTTTCGCCTGTTAACAACTGATCCAGTGGCAAAAAAAGAAGGATTTTCTTCATCGCATCGTTACGGGTGATGAAAAATGGATTCATTACAGCAACTCAAAGAGAACAAGATCATGAGGACTGCCCGGTCATGTTTCTACGTCGTCGGTTCGGCCGAATATTCACGCTGCGAAGGTTTTGTTGTGTATTTGGTGGGACCAGGGCGGCGTTATTTATTATGAGCTGTTGAAACTGAACGAAACCATCACTGGGGAACAGTATCGAACTCAATTGATGCGATTGAGCCGAGCACTGCGCGAAAAGCGGCCACAATGCGAGCAGAGGTACGAAAAAGTGATTCTACAGCATGACAACGCTCGGCCTCACGTTGCCAAACTCGTTTAAACCTACTTAGAAACGCTCAAATGGGAGGTCCTACCCCACCCGCCATATTTCCCAGATATTGCACCGTCCGATTATTACTTTTTCCGTTCGATGGCACATGGTCTGGCTAATCAGCAGTTCCGCTCATATGAAGACATCTCAAAATGGCTTGATTCGTGGATAGCCTCAAAAGACGAACACTTTTACCGTGACGGTATTCGAGCTCTGCCAGAAAGATGGGAAAAAGTTGTCCCCAGGCCTTGGGCACTATTTTGAATGATTCATTTGTAAACATTTTTTCACAATAAAGTTGCATTTTCATCAAAAAAACAGCGAGAACTTAGTTGCGCACCTAATATATATTTATTTATATATTATTATTATTATATAATTATTAGTATATTGCTCTTCAGTTATTGTAATTTGTATGTCGCCCATTTTTATTTAAGACATTATGAATTTCTTTTCTTAATCTTAGGTATTACTTTTCTTCACGAGATTTCTGCAGATAATTAACACATGTTACCATGTTTGCTTAGTCTCCGCTCAATTTTCATTTTCTTTTCCTTTTCAGTTTCAATTGTATTTGTATCCCTGTTATGTCCTTCCCATTGTTTGGGTTGATTTCTTTCTTCTTTTTAGTTCATGTTTTCGGCTACTTGGAAAATTAATGGTACAGTATTCATTCCACACTTTGAGTATTTCCTTTTTATTTATTACTATGTCAATATTTTCATCCCCGATCCCTCCAAGCTCTTTCTTTCTTCTTTCATTCATACTTCTCATTTTGCTCAAAAATTATCTGTTCTTGTAGTTTTAATTTACCTGTTTTTTAAATTTTCCCAGAAAGCTTATTTAGCTTCTTATACCATTTCGTTCACTTCATTTCTTAGTTGTATGACCTTATTTTTGTCTCTTCGATGTGAGGAATTTTTCCCACGCTAATTTTGCTATTTTATTTTTTTTATTCTAGCTGAATACCAATTCATTTGTTTGTTTTTCCTATTTACCTTTCTCTTCTCACACGCTACTTCTACAATTTCATATCTAGTTTTCTCTTCCTATCTTTCGTCTGTGTTGCATACAGTTTTGCTTTTTCAGATTGAATAATATTTCATCTATATTGGTTTAATATTTTCAGGCATATATGATGGAGGCTGTGGTCGATTAATTTAATCACTTAAGATTAACATGTAACCCCTTTCCACAATAAGTTTCTCTATTTTAATACTATTCTCTATTCGTGTTTGGCAACTAAGTTATTATCATCATTAGGCATTTGCTTACAAAGCAGTTTAGATGAATACAAATACCTGCTGATGATGATGATAACTAAGTGGTCGAAATATGTATACAGAATACGAAAATTATTGTAGAAAAGGATCATATGTTAATATGAAGTGATTTATTTATTTTAATTTGTGTCTGTTATCGTCTCATATATTATTTGTCCCTCTCTCTCGAATTTTATGCATTGTATTATATTAACTACTTTCTGATTTTAGTTAATTTCTAACTCTGGACTTGTTTTGATGTGCTTTATTTCAAATTCTAGGTCTTTTGTGTACTCTATTAAAATGTAATCTATTTTACTTTTTACATTGCTTCCTCTAGCAATGCATGATAATTCATCATAAAAAATTAAATAATGTTTGCGGATTTTTTTGCATCTACACTGCTTTATAACGCACAAAAGAGAAGTAACATAAATGTAGACGTAAACTCAAACAGTACAGAATTGTATTGATTAGTTTATGTGTATTGTATTTGTTTCAAATAAACTTTAATTCGGTAGAGCTCTGAAAAATTGTGTACGTTTTCTGATATTATTTTAAGTTATTTTATAAAACTGCAATGCTAAAGAGTATTGGCGTCACTCATTTAAGCATTTGATTAACAAATTACTTTCATCGATGCATATACATAAAGACGAATCGCACCGTATGCATACAAAGGGGTAAATACGCCATAGCGGTTAGAAACACGCGCGGATGGTTTCATTAATATTTATTGGGAGAGGCTATCAGAACGCATTGTTTCGAAAGAGAAATCGTCCAGGGCACGTCAGTAGAGAGATGACAATATTACGATCCACTGAATTTTCCCAATATTTGATCAATATTTTGTCATCGTTCCCGTATCGTCCGCATACGAGGTAAAATATGGGTACTTCGGATAAAAAACAGGCGTCGTTGCATATTTATAAAGTTTTGGATTTCAGTTTTCATAAATTAATTAAATTTTTTCCTTCCTCTTGTTAGTGAACAACCCAGGGTTATTTTGGAGAATATAGTTGATTTTTTTCTGTTGGTTTTGTAATGTAGAAAAGGTTTTTAATTTTGTTTCCTGTTTATACAATTTTAATGTAACGGGTCTTCCAATAGGGACTTCCGAATTTTGACAATTGATAGCGGCCGTTTTGTTGAAGCTACATCTGTCGCATTAGCTGTCATTTATTCAGTCTGTTTTGTCAAGTCAAAATGGCCGGATATAGTGTTCAACAACACGTGCAAATGATAAAATTGTTTTATGAAAATGCGTGTTCTGTTTGGGCAACGTTCCGCGCGCTTCGCCCATTTTACGGTCGCCATAATCGTCCTACTGGGAGGATTATTCGCAGTATGGTGGATAAATTTGAATCCACTGGAGCAGTAAACAAAGAACCAATACCTGTACGATGACGAAACGCAAAATCTGCCGAAAACATCGCCGTTGTCCGTGAGAGTGTGCACCCGTACAAAATTTAACTGACCCAAGAGCTGAAGGCAAACGACCATAGACAACGACGTGTGTTCGTTGAATGGGCCCTGAAGCAGTTGGAAACTGATCCTAATTTTCATCAAAAAATCATCTTCAGCGATGAGGCCCATTTCGGGATGAATGGGTACGTCAACAAACGAAATTGGCGAATTTGGGACGATATCAAACCACATGAGATTCAAGAGCGTCCAATTTTCTTAAGTCGCAGGTCTATGCGAATAAGCCACAAACTACAGCGGCCCTCGAAGCTAACATAACCTATGTCATCGGTCAAATTCTTCCTGATTTATGCGCCAGAGTTCCATTTATAATAGCATCGATAGGCCTTTCAAACGAATAAAAAGAAAAGATAGTGCAATGAATAAGTAAGTGACAACTTGTGCTAAATAGCTCAGAGGGAAGGACCATATAATAGGGAATTTAGAAAGTATGTATGTTGGGGACTGAAGACAAAATATCCTGAGTATAGAAAAATAGTGAAAGAAGTAGAAAAGGGAAAAGTAGTGTAGATAGAAACCCCATTAAATTATGTGAAGTGATTTACCACATTGAATGAATCAGTGTTCCATAGCAATTCTAATTTCGAAGAGAAATGTACAACCGAGTATCTATGGACAAAATCGAAATAATTGGAATTATTTGGATGCTGCTACAATAATATTTTAAACTTCGATAAAGTCAGTGGTTACTCTGTTGCCAAATATTGTGGTGCAGTACAAAATTGATGTAATCATATTAGCATAATAGTTAACTACTTGAATGGCGCGATGTGACTAATATCAAGCACATAAAAATCCTCACCAGATCTAAGAAGATCAGTTGGAGAAAAAGAAAAAGTAAACGTAAAAGAATGTCTCTGAATGCTTAATTTGATACATTTGGTTTCGCTTTATTCAGTACATTTATTCATCGGCCAACTAATGGGAAATAAATCATTAATTCATACCTTTACTTGCAAAGGTATTCACAAACTGAATTAATGATTTATTTCTCATTAGTTACGTGTAAGTTTTGTAAGAAGTCGGTGTTAGAATTTCCAGTTCATCTTCAATAAACCTTACGGATTATTTCAAGTTTTCTTTAATGGAATCACTGGTTTCTTTGCATATATCTCGCGTATCTTAACTATCGCTCAACTCAATCTTTCGACGACCAAATGTTTCAAAGTACCTAACGACTATTTTGAAATCGATTGAATAACTCATGAACTTTAGCTCAGGATAACCATTTTAATTTAATATGTTTTTATTTATTGTTAGAGTTTAATACTTCACGGTTCATTGTTCGAGTGCTTGCACAGGATCTCTTGGTATTATAGCTAACAAATAAATTTTATAAACAACGGATGACTCTAATGAAGGTTGTGGTTTTTGATAACAAGAAAATACAACAGGCGGCTGTACTAGTTTATTCCATTTTAAAACAGTTTGGTTAAAATTGTATTTAAATTTAGGGAATGCCAAAAATGAATAAATTTTAAAATTGTACTTGTTCTTTATGTGTCAATCTCTGATCACAAATTCTGTATTTTGGACTTCAATTGCATAAGCATTTCTAAGTTCATGATCTGATTTAATATAAAAAGAAAATGTACAAAACATTCATCCCTCTCACATTTCCGAAAATCGTATTATATATGGAATTACTCTCAGATTAATTTCCACTATCTTAATCTTTAAATCTCTTCCTTTGCTTGCAAAGGCGATATCTACTCCTAAAATAGACCGAATAAACTACAACATTCGTAACTTTTCTTATATGAGATCCAACAGACTGGATAGCAAGTTCCTTTTCCTGTTGAATAAAAAAAGAGTAAACAAAAAAAAACTTCCGGTCACTTAAGGAGTAAAGATCCTTGGAAAAGGACAACTCTATCAACTTTCGCGAATACCATTCTTAAGCTTCCTTAAGTCGGCTCGTACTCGTCGAAAATGGCAAAGGGAAGGAACAGGTGGAAGTATTATTAACTTCACACCTTGTCTTTGGACGGTTTATTTGGCGGCTTTGCGATGTACATTTACGTTTTTGTTGATGTGAGTTCTAAAAGAATCTGCGGAGTAGCGAGATTATGTTTTTTTTTGTTTTTAATAATTAAACACAAATTTAAGACAGATTAAAACTATGCTTGTAAGGATACGTAAGATATACGTTTCGTACTCGAAATAAATGATTAGGGCTTACCCTAATAAAAGACAAATATATAAAGACGCTCGTAATGACGTACTACAAAAGAACATCTTATCATCTGTTCAGTTTTCCCAATATTTCCCTCTTTCGTATTTGCAGAGAAATGGACGAGGTGACAGTAGTCTGGACGGCTATAATCCCGAAGATGAAGAAGACTATGTCGGCGTTCCGAGGGGAAGCGGCGACGGTGTCGGGGGCGGCGTCTGCGGGGACAGCGTTACCACGGACGCCATGAGTGAGGAATCCTTCGACTGCCAGACTGTCACTGTTCCGGTGTCCATCTGTCTAACCATTATGGTCGGGTAAGTTGTGCCCGACTGACAGACACATTCGTAGCAATAAATGGAGTGGCTATTTGTTTCTAGGGAAGGCGTAGGACATGCTAGAAATCGTCGTGGAAGGGGTATATAAGGGAGGAAAAACAAAAGCCTATTATACTATATGATATATCGAGGAAATTTTTCTTTTTTAGAGACTAATGTGCGCGAAATCCGTTCCACATGACTTGACCGGGGTATTAGTATTTACCTTTTATGAGTTTCAAAGTTGAGTTCGACGCTAAAGTTTTATTTTTATTTATATACATAATATTATATATTATTTTAAAAAATATTAAATTTATTTCAAACTATATATAAATTATTTATATATATATTTAATTAACGATTCCAAAAAGTTATATTCATTTCCGAATACAATTCTCTTGAAACAACAAATAACTATTGTATTTTAAACATGGTTAAAGAACTGTTCATGAATGTAAAGGTGTTTCAAATTTGGTGGTTTTTTTAAAGAATAAATAAAACACATAATTTGCATTCACTTTCAAAAACTTTTTATAATAATATCTGCCAAATGGCCTCCTCTTGCAGCTCCACAAATGTCCACTCTTTTGTTTTCAATTTTCAATGACATTTTGACATAATTGAGGTTCTATCTCACCAATGACACGAATAATCTTTCAAAGCAGGAATTGATTCTGGATTGTTTTTATAAACCTGACTTTTCACATAACCCCAAAGAAAATAGTCTAACTGTGTCAAATCACATGACCTTTGTGGCCAATTAACATCACCGTTTCTTGAGATTACACATCCAGGAAATTTTTCTCTCTATAAATCAATTGATTCGTATGCAAAGTTAGGTGTAACGCCATCCTATTGAAACCACATATCCTCTAGATCAATATTCATTAATTTAGGCCACAAAAATTCGGTTATCATTCGACGATATCGATCACTATTGACAGTTACAACTTCACCAGCAGCATTTTCAAAGAAGTAAGGTCCAATTACACCACCTGACCATAATGCACACCAAACAGTAACTCGTTTAGGATGCATAGGTTTCTCATGAATAATTCGTGGATTTTCCTCACCCCAGATACGGCAATTTTGTTTATTAACATAGCCACCAAGTTCAAAATGTGCCTCATTGGAAAACATTATTTTTTGAGAAAAATCAGCTCGTTGTTCATTGATGAAATTGACAAATGAACGACGTTTTAAATGATCTAATGGCTTCAGTTCCTGTGTTATTTGAACCTTATATGCCTTCAGAGCTAAATCGTTGTGTAAAGTACGCCATCCACTAAGTCCACGTTGTTGTGAACGTCGTCTAATGGAAATTTCAGGATCTTCAGTAACACTTTCACGAATCAAATCAATATTTTCTTGTGAACGACCACTACAACTGTATTTTTAACTTTTTTGATCTTCCAGGGAACCGGTCTCATGGAATTTTTTAATAATTTGACCAACAGTGCTTTCAGATGGACGATTATGTAAACCATAAAATTCCCGTAATTTTCTAAAAACTCTTTTCACCGAACGCTGATTTTCATAAAATAATTCAACAATTGGAATGCGTTGTTGTATCGTGTACGAAGCCATTTTTATAAATGTGATACATCATACATATAAATGTCCACATACCCAGACACAATTCAGTGCGCCATCTATATTTTATTTATTCTTGAAAAAAGCCGCGCAATTTGAAACACCCTTTATTTAATATTACATATCTTGATATTAGGGAAGCAACTAATTCAAATTACCTCAAGATTTGCTTATGTATTCTCTACTTTAGAAACCATCAAACTGAAAGAAAACTATAAGCACAGCAGAAAATCTTAAGATTTAAAACTATTTGAAGTGCCAATAAAGAACCTGTTGCACTGCGACTTTTACAGATCTATTCTCACCATCGTGTCTTGCTGAAGTTTGATTACACCTCTATCTAATATTAGCTTTGCTTCACCAGCTTTTCTATTTTAACTCTAAAAATTCACATAACTGATTAGGTTTCCCTGTTGGACAGCGGATCTATTTCTTCACTTCCTCTACAATGTTGACTTTCACAGCTTCATGTGTTTTTATTTTTGTACGTGAACCTGGTTCATCATTACTTTCGCAGTATGGTATTTCCAAAGAATGTTCTTGCCCTGCAACTTCAGAATCTCCCATAAGTTCATGAAAATAAGTATTTTCTGCTTTGCCATCGTTGCTTACAATCACAGAAATTAATTCAAAATTTCTGCGCTGCAGTAGGACCTCGAACCTAAATCAATATATTGCCTGGTTGCCTAATTGATAAGGCAGCCGTCTAGCAAATAACAGATACAGATTCGGGTCTTGTTCCGGTGCGGAAATTTTTAATTAATGTCTATGATTATAATTCACGATGGCATAGCAAAAAATACTAATTTTCATTAATTTACTATCGTAAGACGTTTAATTATATATTTCTATATATATATATGTATATATATATATATAATTATTAACCTCTCACAAGTTCTTTTCTACCTTTCCTGTTTTTTCGGTTTTGCTACAAGGCATTGTTCCACTAGGTCACGTAAGGTTAAATACAATGGGGTTTGCCTGATGTCACCAGGGATACTTTATCTACTGTACTATCTTGCGGCCATACAATACACGACAGTTTACCTTACACCCTAGTTTGAGATTCATGGAGCGCTAGTTTCTGTGCTCGAAAGTTAGCAGTGAGCAATTGAAGATATCTCTAATCTTGCTGTTAAATATCCTTTTAAACAGGAAAATAAAAACTTTTACAATTTTCCAAAAAGAGCAATCAGAGTTTAATGGCGATTATGACCGTTGATATAATATAGCCTTAACACTTTAGTAATCGTACATTATCAGATAGATTCCAAGAGAACAGTTTTGTGTGTGACTACAATACGTTGAAATCTCTGAACCCCTGCTTCCTGCAATTTTTGTAGCCTACTGGAATTTACTAGATGAGACGCGTCTGGTTTTGCACCATAAGATGCCCGATTACTGGAGTGTTCCTTCTCCTTCTAGCTTCATAACCTACTGAAATTTACTTGCCAGATGATACGCGACACTACTTATATACCACGAAGAAGCGTGACTACTGAAGTGCTAAAGTTTAAAATTTATTTTTTTAAATAACTTGTAACCGAATTAGAACTGACAAAGATGAGTTAACGGCAATTAATGAAGTTCATTATCCCTGTGGTCATAATATTTCACTTCCAAACTTAAAACAAAGAATAATTTTCTTTAGAATGAATATAGTCAATGATATGTGTATCATCTGTGGTAGTGTTGGCTACAAATATTGCTATGGTGATATATTTCGATGTGGAAACACGATATGGGTACAATAAACATGGGTCCGACAACACTTTCCTAAGAAGTTCCAAAATTATCGTTTACCGTTCATTAACGTTGGTTGAATACTAAAAAGTCCTGCACTTTTTAGTATTCAACCAACGTTAATAACCCAGTGTGTATCACGTGTGCTTCTCTAATAAGCTTTTGACTTCTATTCTATGCTCTCCACAAGGACTCCAACTTGTCCAGAGGAAGTTTGAGCTCTCTTGTAGACTCCAATAAATCTCTGCTTAAGTACTTCTTTTTGATTTCTTTTAGTATTTGATAAGGGCAAATTACATACAAGTTCGCAACCTCTGTAATTCACATCTTCTATATTAAGATTTGCTGATCATCAAGGAGTAGTGTTCAGTTATCAAGACGATCTAGGTACTATCGTCGATATGTATATTCCAGAAGGTCCTATAACAGGAGAGTCTGGATTGACTATGTTCTTAGGCCTTTAGCGTTAGCCAATGTGCATCATTTGGAGGCTAGCTGGAGTTGCACGAATTTATTGTAAATAATGTGTGTTATAATTAATAATTCTTTAAAATTACCATCGAAAAGTGACCAAAAAAAAGGAAAATATTCCATAATTCTAAATGATAAAACGAAAAAAAGACTCTTGTAATCTAAAGCAGCAAAAAGTATACAAAAATACCACCTTTGGCAATACATTTTTGCTATATTTAATTATATTAGGCAAGAATTTAGTATCTGGCTCCCAAATCATCTCTGAGCATCCTGTAATATCTTTCAGTCTATTTTTGATTCTTTGTTTGTTCTTTTTCTAGTCATAACTAGATTTCTTGTGTGTCAGAATTCTTGTTGACGTCACACATAAATGTTGTTTACCTTATAAGGTTTTTTACTCTTCCTTGGATAGTTCGCCGGCCTTCACATTGTCTTTGAAATCTGTACCTGCACCACTACCCATCTATTAATGACATCTTGCCAAAATTTAGCCAGTTTCAGTCTGTTAGTAGCATTTATAATAATTCTTCTAGTCGTGTGACTATCATTATGTTTATTCGACTTTCCGTATATCTTCTTTTTCTGATTTTATCAGCACACGCTGTAATTGCAAATAGCTCAGCATGGAAAACCGTCAAGTGTTTTCTAAGACTATTTTAAGACTTTAATTCTCATTAGTCGACTATTTACAAACACACACGAACGCAAATGCAATTTAGTCAACTACTAGAATTTAAATAAGTAACCATTCAGAATTAACTGTTGTCAACCCCATCTTATTTATGTTATTTCTTGTTGAACATATTTATAACGAAAACACAAATATAATTATCACAATATAATAAAATATTTATAAAGATTGGGTCAACATATATGGAATGGAGTCGTATAGTGGGATTGCTAGAATATTCAGGCTTCTTTCAAGAGTTCTTCAATATTTTCTTTTTATATTAACAAATTCCGCACCGCATTAGTACTTGTCTGAAAGATTTTAAATGTGAATGTTTGTTATTTTTTATATTTTTTGTACAAAATTCGAAATAATACTTCTTCTGAATAGAATAATGTTTAATTCAATGAATTTCTTTATGAAAATCCTTAAGTATTTTTTACTTACTTTTTCAATCATTAGTATTGAGATTGCACAGGAGTTCCTCAGGGGATTGTTTTCGGTTGATATTTGTGGCAATCATGTTCCATGACATGTTTGCCACACTTTAAGCTTGTGTTACTGAAATAATTTCTAGCTTAAAATGTCTAATAAACATATGTATGTACAAAACGATATTGTAACTGAGCTATAAGAATTTGTAGTTTTAGATAAATCTACTAATACAGGTACTATGTATTGCTGCAAAAAGAGTCTCAATGAAAATTATTCAAAAAGGAGTCTTTTTATTGAATTAGTTGTTAAAAATATCCACTCTGTTACTATTTACATAGTTTTTCTCTAGTTAGAATTGAAGACGTATCTCTGCTAACAGTCTAAGGATCAGCACGAATAGTTTCTGCGGCATCCATAATTCTAGAAACAAATTGTTTTCTATTCTATCTGGTTCTTCACACATATATATGGTTCCATTTTCATATAATCTAGGTAATCTAGTTTTAGTATAATCGTACCAACCGAAATTTTGATTATAATATATACGTATATATATATATATATATATATATATATATATATAATATTATATAATATTATACTGAAACTAGATTTCCTAATATATAAATGAGTCAGAGTAACTCGACAATGTTTTTTGGAAATTATGAGTCATGTTTCTAATATCCATTTGTCCCATAGTTATATTTTGGTTTTGTGCATGTTTCCTTGTGTTTTTTTAAAAGAACTGAATTTTACTCTATCATCATTCTTTTTAGTTTGTAAACAGACTTCTTCACTCAAGATTTTTTTTATAGTAGCTAAAGAGACTCATGTAGCACCCACAATATGGTTTTTTCGTTGTTTTATTTTCATTTGGAAACATTCTTAAAATAATTGTACACGTTAAACACAATACCTCTCGATTGGGAATTACATTTTTTTCTTTTATTTTTCGCCTACATTGATTTCTCTTAATACGAAATTACACTCAAAAGGCACATACAGTTACCAAGATACATGCTAGGTAAATTGACTGCAACCCAAGGTATGCAAAGACAACTAGCTGCAGTGAACGCCGTGCTTTCAGTGTGTATCCTACTCGGGTGTTGATTGCGATTTAATCCAAGAAAGTGATGTAGATGTCTTCTAAGAAGAAGCTTAAAAAATATCGTACCGCTGGCATATAATTTTTAATCCAAAGCTTGATTTAATAATTAAATTTATTTCGTATCATCGATTTATAATAAATTCAAGTATTTTCTTAAAATATAGACACTTAAATTTATATTAGATGCTAATGGCTTAGTACATTATATGGGGTCTACAATTTTTCAGGTATCATTATGAGGTTTTGTATTCTTTATTTTTATACACTGATGATAAACTGAAATAATGAACATGAATTGCCTTGCAGGAAAGATGATGCACTTTTCTTCATACAAAATTTATTTAGACTTAGTTCGACTGTAATATGTTCTCTGAATATATGTTGGCGTAATATGAGAATTCACTCCTATTAGGAGTAGAGCTTTTGGTTCATATGGAATAACAGTGTCCAAATTAAATAGGATTAATTATTTTTCACTTATGGCATTTATGCGATATCCAACTTTGACAATTCCTGCTTCAATTTTCATTCAGTAGTAGAAAACAAAGACTACTGGAGTAAAAATTATAATTACACGGGCCAACAATGAAAAATTTTTTTTATAAATTTGGCTCACCTTTATGTTTTTTGACGTGCTGAGTCCGAAAATGAACTTTAAAATACCACAGGACGTAAAGTTTCCTTGCATATTTACTTTACGTTATTTATGCATTGTAAGCGTATAATAATACCTTGTTTTGAAGTTTTTAGGCAATCAGAAAGACCCTAACTACGAAAATATAGTTAAAAACATGTTGAAAACATTTCGAGAACTTGGATGTAACACGAATGTGAAGGTGCATTTTTTACACTCACATTTAAATTTTTTCCCTGACAATCTTGGAGCTGTAAGTGAGGTACAAGGGGAGCATTTCCACCAAGATGTACAGGAGATGGAGAAACGGTATCAGGGTCGTTGGAATGTCAACATGATGGGAGATTACTGTTGGATCCTTCTACGAGCAACTCCAGAAGCATCATAAAAGAAAAAGATACACTCGAACTTTTACCGTGAAGAGGTTGAGGAAATACAAAACTTTAGATTAATAAGTAAAAAACTGTTCATATTCAAACTTACACTACCATTGTAATAATAAAATATTAAATTTTTCAATTATACTCTGATAATAAATTGCGTACCTTTAGATCTTAACTCTATATTTTAATACTATCATACCCATTGCGAAAAATTGGTACGTGGTAGAAAAAAACTGATTGAAAATTTGGATTCAGCACACCAAATTACATAAGGAACAAGTTCAACTTTGAAAAAAGTTTTTAAAAAATATTTATTGGTTGGAAGAAGAAGTGATCTATCTTGATGTGTTATCTCCCTCTCTGAACTCTCAAATAATAATAAATTGACATATGAAATGAAATGAAAATTTTTGTAGCTCCTCAATTATTTAAATGAGAAAGTTACATACGTTATGACTGAAAAGGGGAGGGCTCTACTCGATTGCTGAATATCATTTTTATCGAATTAATCCGTTATACTTACTTGTATTGTGTTTGTATATTTTCCATATTCTATATATATGTTCAGTCTTCATAAATATATACTCGTATATATAATATATATATTTAATAAATAAGAAACAAAAATCTTATTATATTGAACTCTATTTTCAGGTACATATTCTCTGGAGCGTGGTTATTTTCTCATTATGAAGACTGGAATCTCTTAGATGCGAGTTATTTCTGCTTCATATCCCTGAGCACGATAGGCTTCGGCGATATCGTACCAGGCGAAAAAATATATTCCTCTGAAGGTTTCGACTTCGAAATAAGTTTTATCTTATGCTCCATGTACCTGATGCTGGGTATGGCTCTGATAGCTATGTGCTTTAATTTGATGCAAGTGAGTATTTTTTATAGTTTTACAAATATAACGATAGACAACTGTTTTAAATAATTACAAATTGTTTTACAGGAGGAAGTAATTCATAAGTTTAGGAAATCGGTAGCAACAATTAAGTATTGCTTACGTTGTGGAAGATGACAAAAAATATGCACGATTTGTATGTGATATGATGAAACAGATCCCTGATATTGTAACAGTTATGCATTCGAAAAAAATCCCCTTCTACAAAGAGGGTGCTTCTCAGGTCGTTAGTGGAAATGCACCGCCATACAAGGTTAGTTATATCAGGCTTATATGTACTGTATATACTGTTAAAGTGGGATTTACAGTGATGTGGTATTTTAATATTATACAATATCTGGTAATTATATTAGCCCAAGTCTTAGTTGCGATGAATAATATATTTTAAATACATACGAGGATAGTTTGACAAGTAGTGAGAATGACACATAGGTGGCGCTCTAATTGGTAAAACAAATGCACTGTAATTTAGGTTGCCTATTTATATGTTTACATTCCGATATTTAGATAAATCGGTTGATTAGTTTATTTTTGACAGCTGATTGGAAAAGAAGCAACACGTCGTTTTGTTAAAATGGAAAAAGCAGAGTATCGTCCGGTGATTAAATACTTCGTAATTAAGGGTATGAAAGCTACCGAAATAAAAGATGAGTTACGGGAAACATTAGGTGAATCTGCTCCGTCAACCGCCACAATAAGTAGATGGGTACATGAATTTAAACGTGGTAAAAAGCTGTGTTGATGAAGCGGTCTCTGGAGCACCTAAAATCGTGACTTCTAAGGAAATGACTATAAAAATCTATAATATTATTACGCAAGATCGACGACTCAAAGTGAGAGAGATAGCAGACATGGTAAACATTTCAACAGAACGCGTACACCACATTTTAACGAAAGAATTGGGCCTTTCCAAGCTTTCGGCAAAATGGGTGTCGTGATTGCTCACGACTGATCAAAAGTTCACTCGTTAGGGCATTTCCAATGAATGTTTGGGCCTTTATAAGCGGAATCCGGTTGATTTTTGAAGGCGATTTGTTACTTGCGATGAAACTTGGATACACTACAGTACACCCGAAACTAAACAACAGTCGAAACAATGGTTAGAACGTGGTTCTGCACATCCAAAGAAAGCGAAAACCACTTTATCGGCAAACAAGGTGATGGCATCAATTTTTTGGGATTGAAAGGGCATTTTGCTCATTGATTACCTTCAGAAAGGTGCCACAATAAACGGACAATATTATACAGAACTTCTAAAAAAATTAAATGTTGAGATTCGTGCTAAACAGCTAGGAATGTCAAAGAAAAAGATTCTGTTTCACCAAGACAACGCTTCCTCGCATACCAGCACAGTTACGATGTCCAAAATCCACGAGTTGCATTTCCAAATTTCCAATTAGTAACTCATGCGCCTTATTCGCCGGATTTAGCCCCTTCCGACTTCCACCGTTTTCCAAAATTGAAAACGGCACTAGGTGGAAAGAAATTTTCGTCCAACGACGAGCTTATCATCTTCGTAAACGAGTATTTTGCAAGCCTTCCGAAATCGCATTTTAGAGATGGCATAAGGGCATTGGAGCACCGTTGGAATAAATTTTAGGAGAATATATTGAAAAATAAAAATTATTTTGTATTTAAAAAATTCGTTTTTCTTTTCTATTCTCATTACTTGTCAAACTACCCTCGTATTATTGTACTCACCAGGAAAGATAAACGTACATATTTCTTAAATACACGGTTAGCCCAGTATACATATATTTATTTATTTCATTTATGGTAGTAACTTTTGGGGTCACTAATCCCTTATCAAACTCATAATCTTTACCTGCTATCGATAAATTCTAAGAAGGTAGGGGGTGGTATCATGCGTTTATGCAAGTAAAATTTATTCAGAATTGTTGGAATCCTCGAAAAGTGTGTTTCTGATGAAGTAATTACTGTTTTTAGTCTAAGTATCTTATAGTTAGATTAGTGGTGCGTTAATTTTATACTTTATATTTTTATAACAAACTTATGCGCGATGAGTAAGACAAAGGATTTTTACAAACAGTAAGAAAATTAGAATAAAAACTTTATTAGCAGCTGGTTTATATGTCAAAGGGAAATTGCTATAAAAGCAAGAATATCACGCCAAGCAGTGCCCTCTATATCAAGAGGTCGACGACATCGTCATAGACCAAGCAAAACCACCGAAAATAAGGAGAGAAACATTATTAACATTGCTTTGCAAAACAGACAACCTTCCATCGGAGAGTTGTCTTCTGCAGAAGTGAAAAGGTACGTTTATCAGAGCGGACGCTGCAAACTTGCTGCTGAACCAAAATGTCGTCTGTCTGCGAAAAAATGCGTTAATCCAAAACAATGAAGAAAAAGTGTCTACAGTGAGCTAAGATGCATTAACATTTTACTGTTGGAAAAGGTTTTTGTACGAAATTATATCGCAAACACTTCAAAAATCTTTTCTTATATACGTGTTAGTTACTGTTACTTTCTTGATCACAAGTCATATTCAATGACGAATTATGATTGGAAACAGTTTCAGAATCTATCAAATTTGTGAGGCGAACGCCTTTGGAACGTTCTAGAAAGGAACGTTGAGCACAGTTTTCAACGACTCCTTGCTGTGGTGGTGTGGTCATACTTTACTGACGGAACAAGACCTCTGTATTTTATCAAAAGGTCAATGAACCAGTATCAATACAAAAATTTAATAGCAAATGTTTTGGTGCCCTTTATTACTCCACCAATTGCAAAGCACCATCCTTTTATGTTAATGCAAGATAGAGCTTCGAGCTATACCTATTGCCCTGGCCTGGAAATTCACCGGACGTCAGTCCAATCGAGAATATTTGGAGTATTCCCAATCTATTGCTTTGTCATCCTCAAATTACATTTTAAGCACCTTAAAAGAAAATATTGAAAAAACCTGGAAAAAAAATAAAAGTTCTGTAAATGCCTCTATTGACATCATTCCGAAGCGAATTCAGGCGGTTATTCAAGCTAATGGAGGTTTGACCAAATATTGAAACAAATATATTCTATAGTTGTAATTATATGTTCAAATCTAAACTATTATGTGTTATATTCAAATTTTATGTAGGGTGGGCCAATTTAATTACTAAATATTGCACAGTTTGCAGTCGAAGTTTTTAATTTTTTTAATGTAATGAAATATTTGAGATATTTTTCCTAAAAGATGAACATACTGTAGTATATTTAATATACCAAAAAATAAACCAAAAACCAAATAACAGTTTAAAAGAGAAAATTGATATTTTGAAAAGCAATGAATCGAGTTTAAGTGAAACCTAAAAGGAAATATATATTTAAAAATAAGATAAAATTAACTGAATAATTGAAATAAAATAAAACCACCATAACTTTGTTAAGGTATTACTTTGAGGTGGGTTTTCAACTTGGCCACTAGTAAAATGTATGACAATGGTCAAGTTGATCGAAACTGAAAGTCACTGTAAAAGTGCAGTGAAAAGTATAATTTGGACATAGGTTTTATTGTACTACTGTTGACGACAAAATGTCACGAAATAGTAGTTTTCACAATTCATTATTTACATTATTTTTTTAATTATTTTGTTTTTATTTTATTATTTATTATTTATATTATTATATACATTATATTATTAGAACCCAAAATATGGAATAACAACAACAATTTTTACTAATAGACTAGATCATAATCAATTAACTACATTTCGTTTGTTTCAGATAATTCAGCTGTTTCACGGGAATTTTGGAAATTTTTTTACGTTTTTTTAGAAAAATATAAAGTACAATAGTAAAATTCATTGTTTTATTGAAATCCTGTAGTAAATACCTTTGTTAAGTTGGCGCATATGAAACATCGTGTGTGATTAACGTGATTTAAAAATAATTAACTCATGTGGCCTTTACTCGATGAAAATCCATAACAAAATTAAACATAAAAACTCATTTGTGTGATTTTTTCTTGTTTTTGATATTTTTTGATATTATTTTGATATTTATTATTGGATTTGGTGTAGAAGCGATCACTTTCACTTCAACATCGCAAAAGATAAAGTCGTATCTGACCCTAAGACAAAGAACAACGAATTTCAACTGCATTATAAATAACACCACACTTAACCGTTGTGTAATCGTTAAAGGTCTTGGATTCATCTTTGATCATAGGATTGCATTCGTTGAACATATTAAATCCATGGTAGCCAGCGTCTGTAAGATGTACGAGGGTGGTCCCAGAAGTACCCGACCCAAGAAAGAAAACACAAAAGTTTTGGAAAGAAATATATTTTCAACATAATCTCCTTTCAGCTCTTTCCCAGCGATGTTCAATAAATTCGATAACCTTTTTATAATAAGAACTGTCTTGCTCCTCAAAATAGCCAGTAACTGCCGACATCACGTCTTCATCGTTGGAAAATCTTTAACCACTGAGCCATTTTCTCAAGTTTGGGAACAGAAAATAATCCGACAGGACTAAATCTGGCGAATAGGGTGCACGAGGTAGCAATTCAAGCTTTAATTCATTAATTTTGGCCATTGCAAATCGGATTTGTGATCTTGTGCAATGTTCGCATAATACTCGCCGTTGACAGTTTTTTCTTTTTCGAGATAGTCAATGAAAATTATTCCACGCGCATCCAAAAAAACCGATGCCATGGCCTTGCCTGCAGATGAAACAGTCTTCGCCTTCTTTGGAGCCGGTTCTCCCTTTTGAGTCCATTGTTTTGATTGTTCTTTTGTCTCGAGTGTGAAGTGATGAATCCATGTTTCATACATGTTTATGAAACGGCGCAAAAATTCTGCTTCGTTGCTGTGAAACTTCACTAAACACTCAATTGAAACATCTTCATGACACTGTTTTTGCTCGCGTGTGAACAAACGCGGCACCCATCTTGCACACAGCTTTATCATGTCCAAATTTTCAAATAATATGCGATGTACCGCACTTTTTGAAATGTCTACTATGTCTGCTAGCTCGCGCACTTTTAGTCAACGATCATCTAGTACCGCTTTGTGGATTTTCTCCACCATTTCTGGAGTCGTCACCTCATTTGGTCGGCCAGTGCGATGCTCGTCTTGGCAGCTTGGATGGCCTCGTTTAAACTCTGCTACCAAATATTTCGCTGTTGTAAAGGAAGGAGCAGACTCACCCAGAGTAGAATCTAGTTAAGCTTTTATATCGGTTGGGCTGAGGCCTTTCAAATAAAAGTATTGTATCACGTAACGATGATCAATTTTCTCCGTTTTTACAAATTCACTGAAAACGTTCACTATTGATGACTGCCTAACAAATACTAAACAGCGTGGCGTCTTCAAACTTGAAACATATGCTTTACAGATTGTGTTCTGTCTAATACAGTGATATTTTTCAAACAACTACCGCCATCTCTAGGTCAGGCCGGGTACTTATGGGACCATCCTCGTAAGTAAGCTCCCGAAGGAACTAAGTGTTAATTTCAGACAGCTCAGCTTAAAATATGATAATTTAAATACGTATTGGCTTTCAACGGTCCAGATCGTGTGCGGAATTTGTTTCGTACGGGTATTTTGCCGTAGTTTTCCAGGTGCTACACTATTTAATTATCTGCTGATGATGACAACTTAGTTGTCTAAATACGTATACAGAATACGAAAATTATTGTGGAAATTATATATCAACCTTCAGTGATTAATTTAAATACATTACGAATTTCTCTTTTAATTACAAAAAAATCACATAATGCAATGCTGCGCAATATTGCTGTTCGAAAAGAAAAACATTTGATATATCAATTTGATTAAATTTTAGAATCCTGAAACTGCTATTAAACTTTTTTCAGGCATTATGCGAATAAATTTATTATATCCTAGAAAAGTAAAGTCAATTTTTCCTTTTAAATCTTCCGGCAACCGAAGTCGTCTGAAGTTTGAGTAGTTAGGATCCTCCTAGAGCTAATTTATTTAACACAAAGCACTCTTCGCTACTGTCGTATCCATATATAACTTAAACTAATAGAAGACGAATGCCGCTTGTCATCCCATCGAGTAATACTTGTAGTATATTGCCGTTTTACTTTAGCTTCGAGAACCAATTCCCTCGACTACTACATCATTACTTATTACTTATAGTTAGTTTGAGAAGTTAAAATGGGAAAATAAATAAATTATAGTATGCATAAATGAAAGCTTTGATGGATACGATTTATAATACAATATTCGGGCGGAAGAATCTCAGTTTAAGCTCAGATATTATATTGAAAAAAGAACATATGACACAGAAAAATATGTTTTAGTCTTTTTTACTTCCACTTCCTTCAATTAAGTATTGCTTTTAGCTTTTAATGTAACTTAACTTAATAAAAGAATATCTTATATTGGATTAGTTTAACCTTTGTTTGATATTATTGCTCTACGCGTATATCTAATTATTTTTAATGTAATTAAATTGCTTAATTAGGTACAAATTTATTTTAAAAACCGTCTTCAGAATCCCTTGCGCTGTTACAAATATTTCTGAGAAACTATTTTCTTAGTTAATAATTATGGATTATAAACGAAGGCCTTTTTTCCAACGAACATTTTCTTAGTAAGAAACATACACAGTCTAGCGCAGAGAAAACGAAACTTTTTTAAAATAAAAACAAAAGCTTATTATTTTGGTAAAATTCATTTATTTTATTCAAAGTAGTCGCCTTCGGCTTCAATACAACGTTTTGTACGGTCAATTTACATGTCGAATGAATTTTTAAGTTCATCTTCAGAGATGTCCTTCAAGATCGCTGTTGACGCCTTTTTAGTGGCTTCAACGTGGACGTAACGCTGTCCGTTCATCACCAAATGTAGTTTGGAAAATAAATGAAAATCACAGGGTGAAAAACCCGGTGAATGGTTGGTGGTCAAAATACCATTTGTAGTTAGAAAATCAGTAATAAGCGTCCAGCGATGAGATGGTGCATTATCTTGTAACAAACAGCGGCTACCATTTTCACGATATTGAGGGCGCACACGACGAATACGCACCAAAAAAACGCTTCATAACACCAAGATAATATACAGCATTGACTGTTTGACTAGTTGGTACAAACTCTTTGTGCACTATGCCTTTCGAATCATAAAAGCAAATCAAGATTGTCTTCATTTTCGACTTCTGCAAACGGCCTATTTTCGATCTTTCTTCGCTTAGATGCTTCCATTCAGAGCTTTGACGGTTGCTCTCTGGATCATATTGGAAATACCATGTTTCATCGTCAGTTACAATAGATTACCTGAAGTTTTCGTCCTTTTTTGAGGCTTTAATCAAGTCTGTACAATGTTGAATTCAGTTAGCTTCTATGGTACAAATCTTGCACACATTTTTTTCAGTCCCAAATGCTGTGTAAAAATGCTATGAATTGAATTTTTGGAAATGTTTAATTGTCCAAAGGGCTGTGTCAAAATGATATGAATTGAATCTTTGGAAATATCTAAATCCATTTTCACGTATCGCGATGAGAATTTCAGCTCATTTCTGATAAATTCACGCACAAATTCGATGTTACTTTCCGTAACCACATATTTTTTTGCACCAGAATGTTTGTTATCATTTATGTCTGTACAATCGTCTTTAAATCGTTTATACCACTCATACATATCGTACGCGAGTGAGATCAACGTTGAGGTGCTTTTAAGGCCTTTCTATGGGAACCACCCTCTCTTTGAGATCACACTGGCTAGCTTTTTTTTGTTTCTTACTTCCATAGGAGTAGCAGAGAATATTTTGGCAAAGAATACAGACTTTTTTGTTATTATCTGCACTGCAGTGTAGAGAAGGGGGTAACAATCTTTCTTTCAGGTTATCACGTGTCCTGGACTTTTGACGCTTGTCATAAATTAATTCGCTTTCATTATTGTAACGCTACAGCTAGCTCGGAACAACCTCTTCTTTTCTCACATTGTAGCGTTTGTAATAATATTCATATAATATTCAATTAAAATACAATAACTATTGTATGTAATGTTAATATTAGTCTATGAAGTTGTTAAACAATTGAAGAACTTCCAAATGGTAAGGATGTAATAGAATCTGTATTTAAATGTATGAAGCACTTGTAACATATCTTTTATGATATTATATTCGCCTAAAATTACCAAGGTGGAAGGAAAAACGTGTTTGCTAGCAAATTAATGGACGAAATCTTAGAGACAAGACGTCTAAAGTCTCTAAACTTAGATACTTTCCAGCTAGATTTAACTAGTATATTCCACACATTTATCTAATTCTTAAGGTCCAAAGTATTAACATACTGCTTCCCATCACCATAAGGTTCACATGAGAAAATATCCCAGAGGTAATCGTTAGGATTATTATTCGTCGAAGGTGTTGGCCATTGAAGAACATGAACTTTCTTCTGTTCAAACCACTGTTCCAACATCTTGTGAATCCCGGCTTTGCCATGACGAAAAATCGAAATAATAAAGCAATTAATCCCCAAAGTCTAGAACTTCGTCTAATTGCTGGATATAATTTTGTAATGTCATTGGTGTAGATATTCAACATATTGGGATATTTCTCTAATAACTAAAAGTTGTTCAAACTAGAAGGGTCTCACGGCCAAAACTGCGACTCTTGCCAACCTATTTTCTTTTAGTGGCGTCATGCAAAAAAAGTTAGGTCATTGGAATCATCTAAATTGAATCTATTTTGATTTAAGTAAATTACATTCTTCACTCTCTATCTCAACTTTAATGAATTTTAGAAAAATTCAGCCTAGCAACTTTAAATGTGGTTTTAAATACCGTTTCGTCTATTTTCTTTTAGAATTTGCTATACGCGTCTATTTGTAATTGGAAGATTAAGATTAATTATAAATCGTGTAAGCTTACGTGAAGTAAAGTGCGTATCCAACTTTTTATGGGGTTACGATGGTGTCAGAATGATCGGAGGATATCCTGGTAGAAGAAGACACTTGCAGTTTTATGTCCAGCGCCGTACTTCAAGTTGTTATAGTTTGAAGGCTATTTGTCATGGAAGTAGAGTTCTTCTAGTGATTATTATAAAGACATTAAAAGCCATTCGTTAGATCAATAACATGCTGGAACCAGAGTTATTGCCATATCTTCGACAAATAGTAAATTTCATTTCCAGCAGGATAGTACCCCTTTGGTATTTGGTAGGATAGATGATGAATGATACCTAGATATTCTCAAGCAAGGCAGTTTATAAGTTTGTACCGCAGTCAACATTTGATTCACGTATTTCAAGTAGGTCCAATAGTTTAGCTGGATTCGTAAGAAATGGAGGAAGATCGCAGAATTGTTATTATTTACATAAATTACTGCGATTGCATTCTTCTGAAATTTTCATCGGGTCTTCATATGAATAAAATACATCTCTAGTTTACTGGGTGTTCATGATCATTTATTTTAATTTATTCAAATTTTTATTTAGTTTACCAGCGATTCGAAATAATTTGGTATTCGATTTCGGTCATAAAACGACATTAAAGATACATGATAATTCTAGCTTAAAAACTGCATTTTAAAATTTTTTAGATAATTTTATACCCCAATTCAATGGATCGAATCTTCATCCTTTTGTGGTCAGCTATCTTTCGCCGTTCTTGAAATACGAGAGAAAAGGCCACGAGTACATATTGACAGACAAATAAAGATTTACTTACAAAAGGCGCACTCATACTGAAACGAACCCCGTTTTGTATTTGATTAAAGAGGACACCATTTGGAATTAGTATCTCGGAAGTTCTCCAAACCCCCGTACCGCAGCAAAGAAGAGTATATATACATATATATCTAATGAACATCGTGTATTTTCTCTTATGTATTACCTCCTTTTCCGTTTTCCCATGTCGGCGTGCTGAAGTGTTTAGATTTTCGCTAAGGCGGGAAGTACAGAAGAGAAACGATACGAGCCCAAGCCGCGTAGAATTTCTATGATAGAGGCAGCCTGAAATAAATGCGGCGATTTGGTCAGGAGAGTTGAAACGCGCTTTCTCTGTACAGTACGAATAATTTGCTGAATTAATTTTAACTCTTGAAGGAATGGAAAGGGTGGAGAGAGAACAAACGAAATACTAAAAGAAAACAAGACGCGATATGAGAAAGAGAAATTTTCGAACGTCGGAAAGCGAAACGACGTAAATTTGCATATATGCTTCATAATGTTATGTACTCTTTAAGAAACTTATAATTTTACAATGCAGAGAATTGAATATTAAATAAAGTACTGGGATCACTTAGTCCTGTTATTAAAAGTAACTTACAGAAAACTTTTAGAAAATTAAAACTTTCTCGATATTGTGTTTTCATAGAAGTACTGCACTCAACTTTTTCCGGCTATTCCAACTTTTTAAAACAAAATTTTTGTAGAACGCAACGTTGTTAGAAAACCTAGGTAAAAGACTTGAAAAGCAAGTGTCCAAGATTAGATCCTTGTGTCATACTGGGGGTAGGAAAATATAATCGGAAAGGAGTTCGTTGTAAAAGATGTAGTTTTTCCTGTCAGTTAGATATGATTTTATCAATCCCAACTATAAAGAAGAAAACCCCATACCTTCGAGTTTGTTATGTAGTATGGCATGGTCAATTGTGCCAAAAGCCTTAGTGAAGTCCGTACGCCTCTTTCATTCGTCTAATAGGTGACCGATATACTGCACAATACACACCCGATTAGACATCGTGATCTCCCTGCTATGAATCTATGTTGATCAACTGATGGATAAGGTTTTATGGAGGAATAGATTCTTTTATAGCGAATGTATTCGAGTATTTTCTCAAAATTAGGCAATATTATTATTAGCACGACCACCCTTTTTGAATAATGGAATAATTTTACTAATTTTCTATACATTAGGAAAGACGGATGTAAATCAACATCACATTACATACTCAACAGACTGAAAATGTGTTCTTTTAATGCACTTTTCATTTTAGGGAGTCACATGTAGGAGTCACATGGTGCGAGATCTGGTGAATATGGAGGATGATCAAGCACAGAAACGCTAAAAACTGCTTCACAGATAGGGAACTGTGAGCTGGTGCGTTGTTCTGGTGCAGAATCCACGAGTCGTTCTTTCAAAAATCCGGTCTTTTCTCCCTTACTCTTTCCCTCAGATTGATTACGATTTCTTCGTAGCGTTTCTGATTAACCGTTTGAAACCGAAAAAACCGATCAGCA
The DNA here is from genome assembly GCA_031893035.1 of Dermolepida albohirtum. Classification (NCBI taxonomy): domain Eukaryota; kingdom Metazoa; phylum Arthropoda; class Insecta; order Coleoptera; family Scarabaeidae; genus Dermolepida; species Dermolepida albohirtum. Next base: position 206,771 of record JAVIWB010002157.1, read on the forward strand.
TTGCCTTCAATATTGACCTACTCACTGTGGTCTTTTCTTTTTTCTGGCGATTTTTGGCGATCATTCAAAAGCTCGTGCACGTGACATAACATTATCACCAAGCACCTCCTTTAATATTTGACAAGGAATTTCAGGTTAATTGGCAGCTCGATTTTTATTGTACTAATAGAGGTGATATTTTAGTCATATGTTAGATTGTCAAAAGTTATGTTATTAAATAAATATGTGAATGATTTTAAAATACAAATAAATATATGAAAGCATCAATTGAAAATAAAATATGTATAACTAAAAATCAAGTAAAATAAATATAAACAATAGCAAAGTAATTGTTTATATTATATAAATATAAACAATTACTTTGCTATTGTTTATTTTTACTCTTATGTCTCAGAGTATGGTATTAATTATGTCCTCAGAATGAACACTTCTCCCTTATATTTTAATGATGTTAATAGTACAGGGTATTTCAAAAAGAATATACGTACATATTTCGAATGCATAAATTTATTAAACTTTAAGGCATACGAATATGAAACTTTACACACATATTTACGAACCTCTCAAGTTCAGATTACAGATGTTCAATATGTCCTCTATCAGCGACACGAACAATATCACATCGATACTGAAATTCCTCTCATACTCGGGTAAGCATGTCCTTCGTTACTGATATTATGGTAGTACGGATCCGGTTCTTCAACTCTTCCAGGTTCTGTGGGAGTGGTGGTATATAAACGTTGTCTTTAACGAAACCCCACAGGAAGAAGTCACAGGGTGTCAAATACGGTGACCGTGGAGCCCAGCTGAGACATTCTAAGTCGCCAGCTCCTTGACGACCAATCCAACGGTTCGGTAGAGTTTCATTCGGATATTCACGCACTTGGCAACAACGATGAGGGAGTGCCACGTCTTGTTGAAAAATGAAGTTGTCTTCGTGTAGCCTCGGAAACAACCAGTTTTGTAACATAGCGAGATACTGCTGACCGTTAATCGTGTTTCTATCAAAGAAGAATGGGCCGTAAACCGATGATCGGGATATCGCACAAAACGCATTGATTTTAGGCGAATCTCGTACATGTTCAATGGCTGCATGTGGGTTCTGTAGACTCCAAATTCGAACATTGTGTTTGTTTACTAGACTACAAACATGAAAAGTCGCTTCATCACTGAATACGATGCGTTGTGCGAAAGTGTTATCATTGTCAATAGCATTATGAGTCTCGTTACAAAATGCCACACGTTTCTGTTTGTCATCAGGACGCAGAGCTTGTAACAACTGTAACTTACACGGCTTCATAACCAACCGATGTCTCAAAACACGCCAAATTGTTGTTGCAGGCAGTTGAAGCTCCCGACTGGCACGACGAGTTGATTTTGAAGGATGACGTTGGAAAGCAGTTTGAATTCGTGCAACATTTTCTTTAGAAACACGAGGGCGGTCAGGACTCTTTCCTTTACATACACATCCCGTGTCTACAAACTGTCGATACCATCTGCGAATGTTCCACCCATTCGGAGGATCACTTTGGTAGCTCAACCTGAAACGTCTTTGCACTGTAATCACGGAATTGCACTTCGTAAATTCGCGAACCCAAAATGATTTCTGCTGCGGAGTAGCCATTTTAAACATATGACGGTTACTAAGAAAAACAGAAGACAACTGACATCTAGTGGCTATTAAATAAACTAGACTATGTATGCGTTTCTCCAATAGCCAAGCCTAGGCGCAGGGATCGATAGTTTAGACAAAATAATACTTTGTAATACGTATACTCTTTTCGAAACGCACTGTACATAGGTATTAGGTATATACATCTATTATGCATTTAGAAGTTTTTTTACATATTTGCCTTAATTGTGAGTATTATTATATTTGTCATTAGTGATTTTACTATCTAAATTTTTATTTATATTTATATTATTATTATTAAAAAAATTAGAATTAGTTTCATAACATATCTGATCGTAATAACTCAAATATTTTAATCTATTTAAATATTTTAGCCGTTACATTTCAAATAGTATTTTTTTTATTGACTTATTTCTTCTTTTCGTCTAATTATAATTTCTTTATAATTATAAATAGCTTTTGCATAATAATATGTAACACATGGATCAATAAGTCCCGAGACTAACCCATAGATGGCGCTCGTAGTAAACCAGTAACCACGTCTTTCTAGAGTACTAACCTTTGCTTGAAACGTGTCAAAATTTTAAGTCGATCGGACCAGAAACAGCTGAGTTATCGAGGTTGGAGTAAAGTCGTTTTGTAGTTTGTTTAAACAATGGAAAAAACCGAGTTTCGTGTTCTGATAAAACATTGTTTTTTAATGGGTAAAAACACCACGCAAGCAAAACAATGGATTGAAAAATGTTACCCGGACTCTTGTCCATCAAAAGCAACGATTTGTCGGTGGTTTGCCGAGTTTAAACGTGGTCGTACCGACACAAATGACGCGGAACGCTCGGGTAGACCTGTGGAAGCCGTTACACCGGAAAATGTGAGTGAAGTGACAAAAATTATAATGAAAGATCGTAAAGTGAAGCTCCGTGAGATTGCTGAGATGACACAGATATCATATGGAAGTGTATTTACTATCCTTCATGAAAAATTGAGCATGAAAAAGGTTTTTTCCAAGTGGGTGCCGCGATTGCTTTCGATGGAACAAAAACAGCAACGAGTCGATGATTCAGAAAGCTGTTTATCGCTATTTACTCGCAACAAAAAAGATTTCTTGCGTCGTTACGTGACCATGGACGAAACATGGATACATCACTACACTCCAGAGTCGAAGCGGCAGTCATCTGAGTGGCGCACAGCTGGCGAAAGCCGTCCGAAACGTCCGAAAACGCAGCAGTCAGCTGGCAAAGTCCTGGCGTCAGTTTTTTGGGATACACATGGCGTGATTTTCATTGACTACCTCGAAAAAGGTAAATCGATCAACAGTGATTGTTATATTGACTTACTGGTGCTTTTGAAGGAGGAAATCGCAAAAGAACGACCGCACATGCAGAGAAAAAAATCCTTTTTCACCAAGACAATGCACCCTGCCACAAGTCGATGAAAACAATGGCAAAATTGAACGAATTGGGTTTTGATCTGCTTCCCCACCCCCCATATTCGCCAGATTTAGCCCCCAGTGACTACTGGCTCTTTGCTGATCTTAAAAAAATGCTCCAGGGAAAAAGATTTGGCTCAAATGAGGAGGTCATCGCTGAAACTGAAGCTTATTTTGAAGCGAAAGATAAATTTTTTTATAAACATGGTATTGCAAAATTGGAAAAGCGTTGGAACTATTGTATCACCCTAAAAGGTGATTATGTTGATGAATAAAAAAAAATTTTGCAAAAAAAATGTTGTTTTCATTGTTAGTCTCGGGACTTATTGATTCATGTGTTAGAGTTGATATGTTTATTGCCTTGAAAACACCTCTACATAATACTCTGTAACTTATTTTCATAATAATTCTTATTACTTTTTTTGAATCATAGAAATATTTTGAACGCTGCTGCTCGATCGCAAAAATATCATTTCATATCTTACCACTGCTTCCAGTTGCTGTAATATAATAAATATAATTGTCTCATGATTAATATATTTGCTCGCAAGTCCAAATACATAGCAAACCTTACTTAATTTTGACTACAAAGCCTCGATATGTGTTCGATCGATTCAGATGTTTATCTATATAAATTCCAAGAATGTTTGCGTTTTTGCACACAAGTATTGAAGAATTATTAATTGTAATATTTTGTTTCGGCAGTGCAATGTCTATTGTTGAATAGACGTTCTATGTTTTTACTTTTTTCAAGACGAACCTGTTTGAAGAGAACCACAATTCAAGTCTGCTAAAAATGTTATTCATACATGACGCCGCAGCCCTTAATAGGTATAGTGCTGGGTGATGTGGGTCCTTCTTGGTACATGAATGATTAAAATCGGATAATATATAAAAATGTGATTGTAAGGAAGTGTTTGGAAGTTTTTGTGGTACACCCAGTATATGTTTATATTATTCAAATCAATAGCACATAAAAATGTGTCGCCATTATTTTTTGGGAAGTCTAGCTTTCACTATTAAAAGTTGCTTCTAGAAAGTTTTTCAAACTATGTATTTTCGATATTAATATGTTTATATTAAATTAGGTTTATGATGAATATTAACTATGAACCTGCGTATATTATTTCGCAAATAATTCCTTTAAAAAATAACATCGAAATTTTGTTTAACGCCAACGTTTCAACTTAATTATAATTCATCTTTTTTATGATAATTCCATGATTTATTTGCACTTTTTTCAAACATGTACATCCGTAACAAATGATTAGAGAAACAGAACATGTAAAACTATAAATTCATTATCGATAATGATACGTTTTCATCATTTTATTACGGCGCATGTGTTCTGAAGCACCGCGAATGCCTCTTGATTCTCCAAGCTGCCGAATTTCAGTAGTTCGCGGACGAGTTCAGGCGTATATAGTGTACGCCTTCGTCGCTTTTGATTTTATTTAAAAGTTTTCACAATATCTCTTTTGAGATTACTGACGGTAAAAATTTATTAACGTCAGGAGAAAGCGGTAAAATAAATTGATTTTTCGCGGGGAAGAATTTAAATAAATAGTGCGTCCACCGATAGACTAGACAGATTAGATTAAAATATAGTTTTTCCGAACGAGATGTGTATGTGGCAGTGATAGGATTGTAGGATTCTTTTTGGTTTGCTTGTGTGAAAGTTATGGAAGCATCGCGAGACGGTAAGAATTTATCTAAATATAGATAAAATATTTTTGAAGTTGTTAAAAAGCAATTTCATATATTTTAAACATAAAATCTTAGCTTCATTTCGTATAGGCTTCGCTCCTCTTTTGCGGAAAATGAACGGAAACATAGTTGTACTTTTGTGCTAATATCATATATTCTAAATATAAAATCTTAGCTTCATTTCATATAGGAAAAATAATTCACTTTTTTATTTAGTTAACTATATGTAGCACTTCCCTTTTGCGGAAAGTGAACGGAAACATAGTTGTATTTTTGTAATAAAAATATGGAAAAAAAAAACAAGAAAAATTGAACAAAATTTAAATACCACTACATAGTGAATTTAGGTATGTAAAAGAATTTCTTGCTACAATAAATATATTTTCTTATTTGACCTAATTATATTTATATGTATGGGATAATAAAAATAATACACCGGTGATATTTACATATATAACGAAATAAAAAAATAAATTGAATAAAGTTATCTATATCTACACAAAAATGTAATAATTCTGTAACAAATGAAATAAATTATATGAAGAATTTAGCTTAGCCAATAATGGATATCTGTACGATTTGATACGGATATATGATCGATCTTCACTATTAATTACGTGGGGTTAAACAAGTCCGTCATTACGATTATCTTTATGTCTGAAAATGAGATCCTTCGAAATCTCAAGATTGAATGGGCCACGATCGCATTCCTTCTTTTTCGATAAAGGTTTCCCTTGTTAGACCTTTATGTTTACTTTTAATCTCTCGTTGAAGACTTCAGTTTTTCCGGAACTCCTGAAAATTGTAACAATTACTCCTGTTCACAAAAAAGGCAATTGACAATTACCGGCCAATGGTCGTAATTAACATATTTGCCAAGGTTTTTGAAAATTGTTTTTATCGTTGTATTTATTGGAAATTTAAGTCTCTCATATCTGTTGATCAACATGGTCTCGTCAGAAAGCATTCAACTATAACCAATGTGGAAATAATTGGGTGACAGTACTCAAATGGATAATATTGAAACTGATTTCAAGGTTTCTGGTCGTATTGATCATCGGATACTTCTTAATGAAGTATATATAGATACTATTATAGGGTTTGCTCCATCATTAATATTACTTATTTATTTTGATTTTTTCGACATGGTCTCGTCAGAAAGCATTCAACTATAATCAATGTGACCGTCCTTACTCAGTGCCTTTGCAAACAATTGGGTGACAGTACTCAAATAGATAGTATTGAATCCGATTTCAAGGTTTTTGGTCGTATTGATCATCGAATACTTCTCAATGAATTAGAAACTATAGGGTTTGCTCTATCACTAATATTACTTATTTATTTATATTTTTTCGACATGGTTTCGTCTGAAAGCATTCAACTATAACCAATGTGACCGTTTTTACTCAGTGCATTTGAAAACAATTAGGTGACAGTACTCAAATAGATAGTATTGAAACCTATTTCAAGGTTTTTGATCGTACTGATCATCGAATACTTCTCAATGAATTAGAAACTATAGGGTTTGCTCTATCACTAACATTACTTATTTATTTTTATTGATTCAATAGGAACCACGGCGCTTCTTATTTGGGTCATCACTCGAATTAGTTCATTCTTACTTCGGGTGACTCGGCGGTTACGTACTTGAGACCCTTGCTAAATTGGATTTGAATATTTACAAATGCGAGGTATCTACTTTCTCCAGGAAATTGAGTATTATACTTCATCTTTACTATCTAAATGACTCCTCTTATCGCAGCGAGAAGATATGACGGATCTTGGTGTTACCTTCGATTCCAAATTTTCCTTTTCTACTCATATCGAAAGCATTACTAAATCTACTCTAAAAATTTTGGGCTTTAAAATTAAAAGTAGGCGTAAATCTTATTCGCTGGATGCTATATTGTTGGTATACTCTTCCTATATGCGCTATAAGATTGAGTATATATTCTTGGTTTAGTTTTCTGTTCATACATACCAAATACGTTCCGTAGAGTTGGCTCAGAGAATATTTCTAAAATATCTCTATTAATTACATCCCCGAATACTCTACTTAATAATCAGAAACTGTTGAATATGCTTGGTGTGGATTCTTTGCTACCAGATCGAAATCAAGCCTCTATAAGGTTTTTATTTAACTTACTTAATGATGACATTGACACTCCAAAATTATTAGAACCTCTCCATTTCAAGATTAGAAGCTAGATCGGACAATTTAGTTTACTACTCGTGCGAAGACAAATATGCATAACTCACCATTATATAGAGCATGCTCTTATTATATTACAGAAGCAGAAACATAGATATTCACTTTTTACCGGCATCGTTGTTGTTCTAAAATTGCACTGGTGTTCATAGCGTTTAATATTATTTGTGCAGATGTGTTTGTGTGTGCATACAGACATAAATTGATATATTAATAATATATGACATAAACGTGTTCTGTAAGATTCTTCGACTTAATCAAAAAAGGAAAATAAAACCCCTTGTATTTTATCGAACATTAACAAAAACCGTAGGAACTTTTTAATCACCCATAATGGATCTATGTATGTATATATTCCCTGAGCAAGCACGACGATTAACACCTTTTGCGTCTACACGAAAGAAAGGAATACAAAATGTAAGAGAACTCAGAATTTTAATAATCAAGAAAGAACCCTTGGTGTTCTGCATATGTATTTCGACAATTAAGTTGTGGTCATCAACAGATAATTAATCATAGTGTCCCAATTGGATTCGCGGTAAAACTCGCGGAGAATAGCCCTGAGCACCTACTAATGGACTTCATATACGAGGGTGGTCCCAGAAGTACTCGACTTGACAATAAAAACACAAAAATTTGGAAAGAAATATATTTATTTTTCAACATAATCTCCTTTTAGCTCTATACACTTTTCCCAATGATTTTCAATAAGTTTTATACCCTTTTTATAATAAGAACTGTCTTGCTCCTCAAAATAGCCATTAACTGCCGACATCACTTGTTCATTGTTGAAAAATCTTTGACCACTGAGCCATTTTTTGCAAGTTCGGGAACAGCAAATAATCCGAGGGGGCTAAATCTGGTGAATAGGGTGAATGAGGTAGCAATTCAAATTTTAATTCATTAATTTTGGCCATTGCGATAACGGATTTGTGAGCTGGTGTATTGTCTTGATGAAACAACACCATCCTCTTAGCCAAATGCTGCTGCTTTTGCTTGATTTCTTTGCTCAAACGTTGCAATAATTTCGCATAATGCTCGCCGTTGATAGTTTTTCCTTTTTTAAGATAGTCAATGAAAGTTACTCCACGCGCATCTTAAAAAACCGATGCCATGACCTTGCCTTTGGAGACGGTTCTCCCTTTTGAGTCCACTGTTTTGATTGTTCTTTTACCTCGGGTGTGTCACGATGGACCCATGTTTTATCCATGTTTAGAAAAGGCGCAAAAATTTTGCTTTGTTGCTGTGAAACTTCGCTAAACACTCAATTGAAACATCTTCACGACACTATTTTTATTCGAGTATGAGCAAACACGGCACTCATCTTGCACATAGCTTTCTCATGTCCAAATTTTCAGATAATATGCAATGTACCGCATTTTTCTAAATACTTGCTATGTATGCTAACTCCCGCACTTTCAGTCGACGATCATCCAGTACCGCTTTATGGATGTTCTTCATCATTTCCGGAGTCGTCGCCTCATTTGGTCGACTACCAGAATGCTCGTACGGTCTCGTTTAAACTCTGCTATCCAATATTTCACTGTTGTAAACGAAAGAGCAGATTCTCCCGGAGTTGAATCCAGTTTAGCTTTTATATCGGTTGGGCTGAGGCATTTCAAATAAAAGTATTGAACACGTAACGATGATCAATTTTCGTCATTTTTACAAATTCACCGAAAACGTTTATTATTGATAGCTGCCAAAGAAATACTAAACAACGTGGCGTCTTCAAACTTGAAACATATGCTTTATAGATTGTGTACTTTCTAATACAGTGATACTTTTCAAACAACTACGGCATCTCTAGGTCAGGCCGGGTACTCATAGGACCACCCTCGTATACAGAGTATTTTAAAATTTCCAGATTGCTCCTATATGTTTATTTTGAACTAATTATCAGAATATTACCAAATTTTTCGCTTGATATTCCATGAACCATGGTACTTATCGCGAAAGTCCAAAAAATTGTTTTAATTCATATCGTGATCCCAAAATTTATACATTTAATGTTCGAATTGAGATACTAATATGTCCTCACAGTTTAATTTAGAGTGAATATACGATCACATCATGTTCATGTTTACATATCATTAAATGAATTCGATGCGGTAATATGATAGCTTTTCACGTTTAAATGGAATACATTAGATACTGCATTTAACTACTACTTTCGCAATTAACTTCAATTTAATGCAACGCTTAATGGAAAAATATAGTTTTAAGTGCCATGCGCCACCGTAACTCGATGAGGTATTGACTTTGGACATAAATCTATACGAATTTTTTTCATTTTATGCGACAATTAGAATATATCAAAATATCGCTATTCCATATACCTAGGGATTATTTTACTTATGTGTTTTATGTTTTTATATACTATTACCCCTTTATCATGTTATGAATGTTCCAGGTTAGCTCTTCGCGTTACAATAATAATAAAAAATGAGTTAGAAATAAATTTAATTTGCTATTAACATCAAAATCTGGGACATGTGTCAAACCGAAAGAAAGACTGTAAATAAATAAGGTTGTCCTTTTTAAAACGAATTTTTAAAGTTTAAATATAATAAAAATAAAGTAAAAATAATTACAAAACCAATAAAGCTTTGGAGTAAAATATAAAGAGTGTTTGTTTTGGAGGTGGAGAAATTTAAAATGGTAATACTGTTTCTTGTGAGAGCCGATTTGATAGTTCTCGGTTATTTTGAAATTAGTTTTGTTTGGCAATTCTTCATGAATAGATTCACGCCGGAGCAACGTTTGCAAATTGTTCAAATTTATTTTCAAAACATAAAGGATGTTTCAAATTTCGCGGCTTTTTTAAAGAATAAATAAAACACATACTTTGCATTCACTTTCAAAAACTTTTTATTGGTAATTGAAGTATCAGTTATGACATTTATATGCGAAATATAATATCTGCTAAATTTTTTTTGTTAAAATTTTCAACGGTATTTTGACATAATTGAGTCTCTATCTCATCAATCGCACGAATAATTTCGTCTTTCAAAGCAGGAATTGATTGTGAATTGTTTTTATAAATCTGGCTTTTCCCATAACCCAAAGAAAATAGTCTAACGGTGTCAAATCACATGATCTTTATGGCCAATTAACATCACCGTTTCTTGAGATTATACGTCCAGGAAATTTTTCTCTCAATAAATCAATTTATTCGTGTGCAAAGTAAGGTGTAGCGCTATCCTGTTGAAACCACATATCCTTTAGATCAATACACATTAATTCAGGCCACAAAAATTCGGTTATCATCCGACGATATCGATCACCATTGACAGTTACAGCTTCACCAGCAGCATTTTCAAAGAAGTAATGTCCAATTACTCTACCTGACTACAATGCACACCAAACAGTAACTCGTTTAGGATGCATAGGTTTCTCATGAATAATGCGTGGATTTTCCTAACTCCAGCTAAGGCAATTTTGTTTACTAACATAGTCAAACGTCGGCAGATATACTAGTGACGCGGTTTCAGCCCGGAAACCCAGAAGCAGATAGCATAGTCACCCAGTTTAAAATGTGCCTCATCGGAAAACATTATTTTTTGAGAAAAATCAGTTGGTTGTTCATTAATGAAATTGACAGATGAACAACGTTTTAAATGATCTAATGGCTTTAGTTCCTGTGTTATTTGAGCCTTCAGAGCTAAATCTTTGTGTAAAATACGCCATGTTGTTGATCCACTAAATCCAAGTTGTTGTGAACGTCATCTAATGGACATTTCAGGATCCTCAGCAACACTTTCACGAACCAAACCAATATTTTTTGTGAACGACCACTACGGCTGTATTTTTCACTTTTTTGATCTTCCACGGAACCGGTCTCTAGAAATTTTTTAATAATTCTTCCAATAGTGCTTTCAGATGGACGATTATGTAAACCATAAAATTCATGTAATTTTCAAAAAATGTCATACATCACACTTTTTAAATGCCCACATACCCAGACAAATTCAGTGCACCATCTATATTTTATTTATTTTTAAATAACCACACAATTTGAAACACGCTTTAGTTCAGTTCGAAAAACTCATCGGGCATTAAGTACATTTTATGGTGCTCATAATTGTCTACCAGAGCGATTAATTTGAGAAACTGTGGATTGTTTTCCCAATACGCTTACTTTAAACGATAATACGCGTCCTGTAAGACGACGTACTGTTGTACGAATCATTGGTCCATATGTCAAAAGTGATGATGGTCAGAACGTTACAGTCAACATACAGAGACATGATTACTAACTTTTTCATGCCTCAATTGCAAGGCATTCATGTTGTAGACACGTGGTTTCAGCAGGACGGCGCCACATGACACACAGCGTGCGATACAATTAATTTACTGAAAGAAACGTTCGACGAACGATTAATTTCACGAAATGGACCTGTTAACTGGCCACCTCATTCGTGCGATTTGACGCCATTACTATTTTCTCTGGGGATATGTAACGTCGCATGTCTACGCCGATAAACCTGAAACAATTGAGCACTTGAAAGTCAACATTCGACACGTTATTGCCGAAATACAGCCTGGTTTACTGCGAAGAGTGTGTGAAAATTAGACCTCCAGATTACGCCAAGTACGCACCAGCAGCGGCGGCCACATGCTCGAAATCATATTCAGACACTAATGCCATAAAATTATCTTTTAAATGAAGCTAATTTCATGGATATTAAAAACATTTTTTTGTGTTTTATTTCAATTTAAAGTTCTCCGTCTACAAAAAAAAAAAAACACCATATACAAGTTGATCACTTAAGGTTGATATACAACCTCTTTCCACATTAATGTGGAAAGGGTTTATATGTATATCAACCTTCGGTGATTAAGTTAATCAACCACAGGCTCCATCAAAATTACCATATACAAGGATTAGTAAAAAGGTAGGCTCTTTCGATCGATATGTGGTGAACTTTTGACCGTGTCTGTACTCGTATCTATCCTTGGTCAGGATACTATATATATAACAGGATCTCTGAGGAAATAAGGAGTTGGGAAGTATAAAATTTAAATCAATGGTTATCAAGCTCCTAAAAAATAAAGCAATATATACACTCCAGGTGTTCTACACTATGGATCACGAAGATTTTCAGCACCTGATCTTGGGACGATAGGAGAATTCTTTTCGGGCCATTAGTTACCCATTTTTTAATTTTTTAATTTTAATTGTGATTTAATTGTATTTTCTTGTTTTCACTTTTGACAATTTTGCATATTTGCAGTATTCTTTTATTTATATTTATATACATATGTACCATATACACTTAAATGTATTTTTGTTTTTATTTTTTATCGTGTTTTTCAATTTTTACGTTGTTGATAATTTCAAATTTATTGTACAACCATTTACATTGTATAATCTTTTTGAATAATAAATGAATAATCGCGATCGCGATATAAGCACGTTGGACAATACATGTACTATAACACTAAGACCCGCGAATCCACTACATACTCGTATTATAGATTTAACTATTTCGGTTGTGCATCGTGATAGAGGAAGGACATGTTTCTAAAATTTACAGCAAGTGCACGGGTCCATTTTAAATGAACTAATGAGAGGACAATTAAGGAACGCCAAAAATTAGAATTAAGAGGAGTTATATACTGAATATAATTACCAGGTAGGTAGATAGTTGGGTAGAATAATTAATGTGAATTTTGTATAGAAATGGGTTAAAGTGTGATTTTCTAATTATAATTAGGAATGAGATAAAATAGAAATAATATTAAATGTAAGTGGAATATTATACGAGGATAGTTTGACAAGTAGTGAGAATGACGCATAGGTGGCACTCTAATTAATAAAACAAATGCACTGTAATTTAGGTTGGCTGTTTATATGTTTACATTCCGATATTTAGATAAATCGGTTGATTAGTTTATCTTTGACAGCTGATTAAATGGAAAAAGCAGAGTATCGTGCGGCGATTTAATACTTCGTAATTAAGGGTATGCAAGCTACCGAAATAAAAGATGAGTTACGGGAAACATTAGGTGAATCTACTCCATCATCCACCACAATAAGTAGATGGGTAAATGAATTTAAACGTGGTAGAATAAGCTGTGTTGGTGAAGTGCGCTCTGAAGCACCCAAAATCGTGACTTCTAAGGAAATGATTATAAAAATTCATAATATTATTATGCAAGATCGACGACTCAAAGTGAGAGAGATAGCAGACATGGTGAACATTTCAACCGAACGGGTACACCACATTTTAACGAAAGAATTGGGCTTTTCCAAGCTTCCGGCAAGATGAGTGCCGCGATTGCTTACGATTGATCAAAAGTTCACTCGTTTGCGCATTTCTAATGAGCGTTTGGACCTTTATAAGCGGAATCCGGTTGACTTTTGTAGACGATTTGTTACTTGCGATGAAACTTGGATACACTATAGTACACCTGAAACTAAACAACAGTCGAAACAATGGTTAGAACTTGGTTCTGCACCTCCAAAGAAAGCGAAAACCACTTTATCGGCAAACAAGGTGATGGCATCATTTTTTTGGGATTCAAAGGGCATTCTGCTCATTGATTACCTTCAGAAAGGTGCCACAATAAACGGACAATATTATGCAGAATTTCTACAAAAATTAAATGTTGAGATTCGTGCTAAACGGCCAGGAATGGCAAAGAAAAGGATTCTGTTTCATCAAGACAACGCTCTCTCGCATACCGGCACAGTTGCGATGTCCAAAATCCACGAGTTGAATTTCCAATTAGTGCCGCATGCGCCTTATTCGCCGGATCTAGCCCCTTCCGACTTCCACCTTTTTTCAAAATCTAAAACGGCACTAGGTGGAAAGAAATTTTCGTCTATCGACGAGCTTATCATCTTCGTAAATGAGTATTTTGCAAGCCTTCCAGGATCGCATTTTAGAGATGGCATAAGGGCATTGGAGCACCGTTGGAATAAATGTATTGCTCTTTTAGGAGAATATATTGAAAAATAAAAATTATTTTGTGTTTAAAAAATTCGTTTTTGTTTTCCATTCCCACTACTTGTCAAATTACCCTCGTAGATAATATTCTAAAAATTGGCCCAGATGTACTAGTATGTTTGTTCTAGACAATACGTTTCTTGCAAAACGAAATGAAAGGTCTTCGTTTTATGGTGCCACTATTAGTAAACAAAGAGATTTCTCCTTGCAATATTTGTAACTCAAACGTTGGTTTTGAATATAATTTTATGTTTAAGATTAAATCGAATTTAAGTTAAATAAAACAATTTAACAACATGATATATATGCAAAGTGTAACAATACATATTCTTTGTTTTTATTATATTAGCCTACTTCTTGTATTTATGTAGTGTTGACAACTTCGACCGCTTTGAACTTAAAACGCGACGAATATTTTATTTTTTTCATTTAAAAAGAAATTTTTAGCTACACTTAATAAAATTTTTATGCTTAAATTCAGCGCTAGGTGTAAATCCCTTTGAATTGAATTTTGGTCGTACGTATACTTTTCCATATCTTTCAGTTTATCCTGATATCTCTGCTTTATATGCGTCTACGGATTTTCTTTTCCCATGAACATCTTGGTTTTTCTCTTTCACTTTCCAGTGAATACTTCATTACGTATCATAATATTATAAATATATTAATAATATATTTATGTCTAAAAAACGTACTACCATAAAATACACATGCTACAAACAAAGGGTGTTTCAAATTGGGCGTTTTTTTTAAGAATAAATAAAATATAGATGACGCACTGAATTTTTCTGGGTATGTGGGCAATTAAAAGGTGTGATGTATGACATTTATAAAAATGGCTTCGTACGCGGTACAACAACGCGCGTTCAAATTGTTGAATTATTTTATGAAAATCAGCGTTCTGTGAAAAGAGTTTTTAGAAAATTACGTGAATTTTGCGGTTTACACAATCGTTCATCCGAAAGCACTATTGGTCGAATTATTAAAATATTTCAAGATACCGGTTCCGTGGAAGATCAAAAAAGTGAAAAATGCAGTCGTAGTGGTCGTCACAAGAAAATATTGGTTTGGTTCGTGAAAGTGTTGCTGATGATCCTGAAATATCCATTAGACGACGTTCACAACAACTTGGACTTAATGGATCAACAACATGGCGCATTTTATACAAGGATTTAGCTCCGAAGGAATATAAGGTTCAAATAACACAGGAACTGAAGCCATTAGATCATTTAAAACGTCGTTCGTTTGTCAATTTCAACAATGAACAACCAGCTGATTTTTCTCAAAAAATAATGAGACACATTTTGAACTTGGTGGCTATGTTAATAAACAAAATTTCCGTATCTGGGTTGAGGAAAATCCACGAATTATTCATGAGAAACCTATGCATCCTAAACGAGTTACTGTTTGGTGTGCATTATGGTCAGGTAGTATAATTGGAACTTACTTCTTTGAAAATGCTGCTGGTGAAGCTGTAACTGTCAATGGTAATCGATTGATGTAGATGATATGTTGTTTCAATAGGATAGCGCTACACCTCACTTTGCACACGAATTAATTGATTTATTGAGAGATCAGATACGAGAATACTGAGCTGATAAAAGATAAAGAATACTTTAAAATAAAAAGTGATATAAAATCGTGGTCAACAGAAGATCATATTCTGCTATATGAAGAATAAAGAAAAAGGTGGAACTACTTTTCAGGTTTCTTCATTTAGGCTTATGGGTTAGAAACGTGTCTTTGGTAGTTCTGCTGCCGACATTTTGTCTTCACTTGCTTGTGATATCTTCAACTCTTAACAGCTGCTATTGCTTTCGTAAGTTGTCAATATATTGATATGTGTGATCCACTCTATCCAAATATTTATTATACTCGCATTACATAATGACAAATGGAAGATAGGTATTGTTCTTTTTTTTAACTAGATATTTGCACATACTCGTGAAATTGGATTTACCAAATACCAATTATTATTATTATTATTATTGTTGCGTGAAGTAACTGTTAATTGAAACATAGTGTCTGTAGAATAATCAAACTTTCTTCTTGAACTTTTTTTGTAACTAATTTATTACGTAAAGGACAATTTTTCAATCTATTTCCATTGATTGAGTCTGTATATCACACCTAATTCTTTTGGAGTAAATGCACTAATTTTAAGGAAAAAAAAACAATATTAATCGCCAAAAGTTTTGACAGTTTTTGTAAAAGTATCATTACCACAGACGCTCCTAATCCTGCTTATATGTGCATTCTATTTGATTGCTTGTCTTGGTATGGATCAAATTGAATTAGGCACCCAGATTTTTCACATACATACATTAATTTGAGATCATACCTTATAGGTGCTATCTGCATCTGGGCTTACGGGCTGGAACTGCGTCACTTGTATATCTGCCGACGTTTCGTATGGGGCATCTCCAGGGCTGAACTACTGCACTGAAACTAGTAGTTAAGCCCTGAAGATGTCCCATACAAATGGGTACGAAACGTCGGCAGATATACAAGTGACGCGGTTCCAACCCGGAAACCCAGAAGCAGACAGCATGGGCCACGACCGCGGAAGTCTACGTACAAAATTATACCTGATAGGCTTTCTTTCATATATTGCTTTGTCCCATGCCTCACAGAATATGAACCATGCGTTCATCAACGTACAATTATTCGTCAATCAAGAGGACCATGAGATAGAAAGTCAGTTACTCGTAAGTATGCAAGGAGGAAATATTTGCACTTTGAGGTATATGATTGGTCATGTACGCGTAAATCTCGATATTTATCCGTAATATATTGCCGTGACTTGTCCAATTTTTAAAAATTTTTGAAAATGATTTTATTTATTAATAAGCGTTATAATCGTAAAATGGTGTTCACTGAAAG
This sequence comes from Dermolepida albohirtum, assembly GCA_031893035.1. Lineage (NCBI taxonomy): Eukaryota > Metazoa > Arthropoda > Insecta > Coleoptera > Scarabaeidae > Dermolepida > Dermolepida albohirtum. Next base: position 223,588 of record JAVIWB010002157.1, read on the forward strand.
TTTACCAAATAAGTACTGACGTGTTACATACGTCATAGAAATTCTCTGATACATAATTTCATACAACTGTGCAGTATTCACTGTTTGTATTTACGGCTAGACTATATACATACGTTTCCACTCAAAACCTCTTTCATTTGTCCAATATTTAATAAGTAAAAACACAATGTTAAGTAAAATAATTTTTTATTTCCTTATTTTTTCAACCAAACTTATGATCCCATTATACTATTAATCAATATCTTTCAAAATGTCAATTCATTTGTTAATTACATACAAATGTGTATACAACTGATCTATAATCGTATTATTAGAATATCTCGTGCAGCCCATCATAAATTCTGTTATAATGAATCGTGGACTTTCCATTATGACTATTTTAACGAGGTACTTTCTGTGGCATTAATTAAACTGGAGATAAAATGACATTTACAATCAGATTAACCTAAATAAGCAATAAATAAAGGTAATAAATGAAATTAAACATATAATATTGAAGATCAATCTAGAAACGTATTAAGGGTTTGTATACCTAAGCTGAGACATACTCGTAATTTCCCGGACTACCTAAAATAGGAAGACGACACAAAATCAATTATTTACTAGTTATCAATATATTTTTTTCTAAATTAATGTACTTTCATATCTTTTAACAAATATTCCAATATACAGGATTATTCTAGAGGAATGAACCGATTTTACAGCACGATATTCGATTAAGAAAAAGTATTATTAAATTATAAGTATTCTATCCATAATAAAATTTTGTTTAATGTCTTATAAGTTTTCAATGTGACCACTATAATATGAGCAACATGGACGATATTAGGGCAATGTAGGAATTTCTTCCAGATGCATGTAACATATTGCGATTAATTGAATTGACTGCTATTATTCGATGTTTAAGTTCGTCTAAGTTATTAGGTATTTGGGGAACGTAAACTTGATCTTTCCATATCCTCAAAAGAAAGAATCACATACGGTGAGTTCTGAGAGTCTTGCAGGCCTAGTACAACGCGCAAGACCTTGCGCCGTACTCCTAACCAATTAATCAACATCAATAAGCATCATTTGAAACACTTACAGAACGGTGCTATTGCATTGTCTCGGATTTAGCTAAAATATAATAAATATTCTATTAATTTATTCCTCTAAAACTTGCGTAGTCTAAGAACAAAAACGCAAGATCTTGAGTTCTCTTCTTAACCAACAAATCGTTGAAGTACTTCCTGATTCACAAAGTTGCATTATAAGGCGCCAATACTGCGGCCCTAAATTTTATTGAAATATGAATTGATCTAAACTTCCTTGAATTTTCCTTAAATATAGCACCACACACTCCACTTGTTACTTTGAAACTGGTCGTCGATATGGCCTCTTCTCTTTACACCTATACTCACCTTCTGTAAATTGTCGAAACCATCGTCGTATGTTTTTTGAGCACACTGTAATGTCAAATCGCCTTTGAAAAGCACGCTCCACCTTAACGACTGATTTCGTTTTCGTGAATTCAAAAGAGTAGAGGGCCTTTTGTGATCGACTTACCATTTCGAATGTAAAAAAACAATTGAGTAGTGTTATGGGATCAATACACTTACAGCGCTTATGTGGCAGCCTTTCAAAACTTAGAAGCTTCTTCTTTCAAATGGTCAGTTACTCGTTCTTTGATAATGCTTGGAAACACCAAGATTGCTTCATGAAATCATTTTATTCTTTTAGAATAATCCTGTATTTTCAAAAAACATTAAATTGAACATTAAACTGTTCCACGTAGTTGATTTAAAATCGTCATCTATGTTAATATAGCGAAAATCGCATTGTTTATTAGACTGTGACTGTAGTATGACTACTATGTTGGACAATTTCTCTCACAAAACACATCTCTAATCGCAGCTTGCTTGATTTTGGTTATGTGGATAGATATAATACAAAGAAGAAGTAGAAGGAGTCACACGCCTTTACTCAATTTTCCCGGTCGTTTTTCTTTAATACGGGGTAGATCAATAATACGTGAACCTTGATAAGAAAACACTAAAACTTTTTGGTGAAAAATATTTTACTTTTCGGTGTATACTTCTTTTTAATTCATTACATTTAGTTTATAGATATCCACGTTTTCTCAGTTCTCCAGAAAAGTAAGCTTTATTGAACTCTTTGAAATATATCTTAGTGATTACCTTTTCATTTAAACCAAAGTCAGATCGGGAAAGAGGAAAAAGTCAGAAGGGGCCAAATGTGGCGAATGAGCTGGATGCGGAAGCAATCTAAAATGTAGTTTATAAATATTTGCCGCCGAAATATTGGGTCTGGGAAAAAGTTCGTGGCGTTTTTCCCGATAGATGGCATTGGTTGCCGATAACTAAAGAACAACAAGTCACAGCGACACCACCGACGGCTCGTTTTTTAGATGACCTTCCGAACGTTAGTTTGAGCGTAGAAACATTGTAATCGGTGCAGTGGTTGGAAAGTTATTCGCACTTGAAAATGGAGAAGAATAATGAGAAATTTCGCTATATTCTGCAATATTATTATGATAAGGGGAAGAACGCTGCGCAGGCTTGTGATAAAATTTGTGCTGTGTACGGTGAAGGTACTTTATCGAAATCTGTTGCGCGGAAATGGTTCGCTCGCTTTCGTTCTGGAAATTTCAATGTGAAAGATGAGTCACGCTCCGGTCGTCCAATCACTGAAAAATCTGATGAAATTCTTGAAAAAGTCCAACAAGATAAGCATATCAGCAGTGTCGATATTGGCATGGAGCTAGGCATTGACCACAAAACTGTTTTGAACCATTTACACAAAGCTGGTTACAAAAAAAGCTTGACGTATGGGTTCCTCATGAGTTGAGCGTGAAAAACATGATGGACCGAATTAACATCTGCGATGCGCTGCTGAAACGGAATGAAATCGAGCCGTTTCTGAAACGTTTAATAACCGGAGATGAAAAATGGATTACGTACGATAATCGGAAGCGTAAAAGATCGTGGATAAAGGATGGTGAGCCGTCACAAGCGTTCGCTAAGCCAACATTGACGCCAAAAAAAGTGATGCTGTGTGTATGGTGGGACTGGAGGGGAATCGTCCACTACGAGCTACTTCCAACTGGTCAGACGATTGATTCTCAACTCTACTGTGCACAACTAGAGAGATTACGCCAGGCGATTGAAAGAAAACGGCCCGAATTGATTAATAGGAAAGGTGTTGTCTTCCATCATGACAACGCCCGACCACACACTTCTTTGATGACCCGTCAAAAATTGAGAGAGTTTGGTTGGGAAGTTTTGATGCACACACCTTACAGTCCGGATATAGCACCCTCTGACTATCATCTGTTTCGATCTCTGCAGAACTCTCTCAATGGAATTAAGTTGGTTTCAAAAGAAGCCTGTGAAAACTACTTGATTCAGTTTTTCTTAACGACCAGAAACCACAGAAGTTTTTGACCGATGGGATCATGGATCTACCAAAAAAATGGCGAAACATTGTCGATAATAACGGAGCATATTCGATTTAAATGAATTCGTCCACGCGCCATGCGGGGACCAGTTGAATTTTACTGAAAAAACGCCACGAACTTTTTCCCAGACGCAATAGTCAAAGTGCGAATATGTGTAATAACCCGAAGAAAAAACACTCATTCCTTCTTTAAATAGATCCTAACATGGATGCATAATATTCGACTGTTATGGTTTTACTCTTCTGAAGAAAATCGATAAGAACCTCACATGAATTCTAAAAGCCAGTAGCCATAACCTCTCTAGTCGAGGGTACGCTCTTTGTTTTCTTCGGGGCTATTGTGGCAGCTTGTATCCATTGTTTTGATTCCTGTTTCTTTTCGAGTGTGTAATGGTAGGCATTTGTCTCTGGAAGTATATTCCACATCGGATTTAATTTCAGTTTGCTTTGTTCTTTAAAACAAGAACTTAATCACTGATTGGTGATCCACTTGTTCGATGTTTTAAAAAAAAGATAAAAACTGTTCATTTTCTATTTAAATCTCAAGCATCCTTACGATTAGAAGGAACTCCAATTTTGAAAGTTATATTTTGAAAGACTGTCAAGTTTAAAAACAAACAAGATTTTCCAAGATTCCGCCCTCCTATATTAACTACTCCAAGATTTATGAAATAGCTTATTTTTCGCACTGCAACGAAACATTTATATAATTTTATCACCGAATTATGTACATAAATTTTTCAGGTTCACTGTATATCCAATCAATAATTCTATTTTTATTGTTTTTCATCATGTATAGATCTTGAAGAAAAATTTTAGTGGAGACTGTGATTGATTGAATTCATTTAAAAAAGGTAAATAAAACCCCTTTCCACAATAATATTCGTGTCTTTACAGTGTGCGTAAACACACACTATCTTCGCAGTGCGTGTGTGGCTTTTGACTGTTAAAGTTTGATACTTACTTGTTTCTGTGCGAATTTTACCGCGAATCCAGGTGCGACATTATGATTAATCATCTTCTGATGATGACAACTTAGTTGTTGAAGTGCGTATATAGAATATGAGCAGTATTATGGAAAGAGGTTTTATTTACTTTCTGTGATTAACGTATATATCTTTTTTTATACCCGTCTTTTTGATTTAGCAGCGTTCACTGTTAATTGTGTTATTTGAGAATTATGTTAAAAGAAAACTAATGTAGATGCACTGTACCCTGAACACGACTTCGATAACAATGTTGTCCTCTTCAGTAGTAACTCTAAAAATATATCACCTTCTCTGAATTGTTATTTACCAGTTTACAAAGTAATACACGTTATTATTATATTATTTTAATAATATAGGAAGTTTCGACCAAGCATTCATCTTCTAGTAAATTTAGAACGATTTTATAAAAACTTTATGTATTCATTTTAGGGTATCCGTTTCTGCTTTCTCCATATGAAAAGCTTGTAAATTTCAATCGACATCGCTTTTATTTTCAAATGATAGAGTGCATTGATTATATTAGAAAAGGTAGTCTAGATTTTCCACAATATATTTCATCGAAGTCTACGAAAACCCGAACACGACCTTTACCTATCATATATCACGATTGGCCCAATTCGCCAGCTACGAATTGGAAATTTTCGCAACACACCTCGAGCAAAATCCGTTTCGTGAAAATGAAGGTTCGAACGGGATGGAAACCAAGTATGGCCTGATGGTTTCGGTAACTCATCCAATTTTAGCGGGAAAAACAGAGATTAAACGAATAGGATCTCATCAGGAAAAAAGAGGAAAGGAAAATATGCATTCGGTGTTTACAGGTAGCCCTGACGGTTGTCGTAAAATTCGTCTATTTGGGTGCGTGGTTGTTTATTTAATTTAGGATATTCGTTGACTTTTTATTCACCGTTTACTTAGTTTATTGGAAAATATTGGAAAAACTTTTTTACACATTTTTTAGGAAAAAAGGCAGAATCGAGATATTATTATTTCTGGACCTTTATTGCATTCCAGGAATTGAAATATTCTCATTTCTTATACTTTATTGCATTTAATTTTACTAATACTTCTTTGGAAAATTTCTTAATTTTTGATCATTCAAATAGTATTTTCCTTATTTGCGTATTGCAAACACAAAACATAAAACGCATTAACCTTACCTCAAAGTCCTCTTATAAGTAAATATAATAGATCTAGATTCTAATCGTATATTTAAAAAAATAGCCATCAAAACCGTTTACTATTTTGTATCTTTCAAACACGCGATTATCATTTTCTTTAAGAAATGTTCCTATTTGTAATTGGGACTATTACTTAATGTAGCTTGAAATGATTGAAAAAGGTGAAAAAGTTCTGAAATTACCTATTTTTTTGAGTAGTCAAATATGCTTGCATTCCTGTGCTATGTATCATGCAAAAAAAATAATTCTATTTCTATTGACCAAAATTAGACATCTTCTTTGATATGCTTCAGCTCCAAAATTGGCCTACCTAGTAGCAAAAGTTCATAACAAGTTCGTTTACCCTATCGAATGCACTCTTATTTTAATGTAATTCATTTTGTAATTATGATTTTATATTGTTCACATTAGCAGTAATCATCTGAATAAGTTTATCAAATTGTTTTCCGTTAAGTGATACCACACACCTCCCCGCAGACATAAACTAAAAGGTAAGGGTCTCAAATTTGACCCATGCAGAACTCCATCCACTGCATAGAAATCAGAAGACATATCCGTTTTAAAAAGCATAGTTTTCACAGTTAGAAAGATAAAATCTGATCAAAAGAAACAAACCAATAAACCAATAATCACAGTAATTAAGTTTGAGCAAAAGCACAGCATGAGCAATCTTAGTGAGAGCTCGAAAAAAATACTAAAAACAACGTCGATGTGTTCCCTGGTGTTTAAAGTCTCACTAGTAAATTGGTCAAAAGCAATTCAGTTGGTTACAACTTCCTGTCAAGGATTCATGCTGCAACGGTAAAATGAACGAAGAAACATTAAAGTAAATGGAGCTGTATAGAACCTGCTTATATTTTAGAAAAAAATTGATATTATTGCAATTGTTCTTTTTAGGTAAGTTTAGGTAATTAGCGTCTTTTTAAAAATTGCATTCAAATTCTGGTATATTTCGACCGGCTTGGATGAATTGATGATTCGACTACTTGGTTAAAAACAGAGTATGCGAGTTTGGCAAGTCATAGGTTTTTAATAAAAACCTCGGAATTCTATCAATACCAGCGGTAAGCTTTTGTCTAAATTTTGCAAGAATTTAAACAAAAAATTCCTGGGAAACAGGCTGTAAATAAACGAAAGGAAACAGATCAGTCATGTCCAGAGGCTCAAATAATGTAGAAACAGTTGAGGCGAATGCTTTAACAATATCTTCAAGATTATCAACGCATGTGTCGTTATAGCACAATCTGGCAGGGATTCGTCACTTACAGCGTCATGTTCAAAGTTATTTACTTCGTAATTTGATATTACTTAGGGGTTCAATTTAGGCTTATTACTATTTAATATCAGTATCAATGATTTAATATTGGATCTAGAATATAATAGGTTGCTATACGAAGACAATATACAAATATTTAGGAGAATATTTAACTAAGAAAATTGTTGAAGAAATTATTCGCTATGAACAACTACGGTACTAATCACGGACTAGAAAGTATTGAAGAGTGCTCAGTTATCACCTACTCTAAACAATTAAATTTAACAGCGTTTAACTGTTGTGTGGAAAACTGGCAATATGACTTTGAGTGTTTTGGTTTAATCTGCTTTACAGTTCAATGATTATATATATATATATATATACTCGTATATATATATATATCCATATCTATCCATATGTTGCGCAAATGCCAAGTCACCACACTTTTGGAATTCCTCTAAAAAGATGTTATACTATATAGTCACTTGTCAGAAGTAGGCCGAAATCTAGTTTTATTATGTGGTAGCTTTTTGATCTACATCAGTAGATTATTATAGGAAGTCCAGAAGAGTTTGTTTAAATATATTTTATACAGGCCGCGCGGTTTTTGTCCGCCTAAAAGTTGTGATCATATCGCGGTCTTGTTAAGCAAAATATGCAGATTCTGACGAACATAGAGGACTGCAAAGTGATCTATTTCTAGGTAGTCTGAAGTTGGTATTGTTATTATAAGATTTTGTTTACAGTTTCTACTAAGATCACGCACCTTCCTTACACGTGAACTTAATATCAATGTTATTTTGAATAAAATTCATTTAGTGTTCCTTTTATGGGGAATACTAATAAACGCTTTACAACGTGTTTCACTAATTTACTACGTGTTTTCATGTTGCGATGATCTCATAATTGAATTTGTGGATAAATTTTGTTTTGTTTCTTATAAATTCAATGAATTTTTTCTGTTAGTTTACCAAAAATTATTGCGTATTGTTGATAGTGATATTCGTCTTGCAAACGAAGTTGTTTTTAATTGGATATAATTACACAAGTATACACGGTTTTGGATCTATGCAACCAAAAGCTGTTTCTAAGGTTATTTGGGGCGCTGAATCCGAATCTGCACTCCGTTTTTTGATATTGGTTCTAGTTTTCGAGATATTGAATAAACACATTTTTTACAATTTTTGACAATTGATCTCCATTTTATTTATTAAAAAGTGTTAAATTAGAAATGAAGAGCAGTCGAACTGAGTCGCTTGTACTGTTTGGGATCTGTTTCACGCATTAAAGTCCAACAGTAGTCGCTCATCATGCTCTTGTCCCAAAATCCTTGGTATCGTTTTTTGATTTTCGCCAAACCTTGGTGTAGTCGCTGTCCTTGCTCGTTACATGTATCACCCAAGTTTTCAGGAAAAAATTCGAGATGGGAATGCAGAAAATGTATTTTGAGAGACATTCGAGCTCCAATCTTGCAATAATTTAGCAAAAAGCTGTCGATTATCTTCTTGAATCCCGGGTATTTGTGGTTACCAAGAAAGTTGTAAACAACATCTTGAAATGATACCCATGCTGCTGCTTCATTGGGCGTTAAACATTTTGCAAAGTTTCTGTCGGCCATTAATTTTCGAATATCAGGTGCGACAAATATCCCTCTTTGATTTTGACGTACGACAATTTGGGAAATAACTGCTCGTCGGTGATGAACTACAAGTTTCCATGGAATTTGCACCGTACCTGGACAAATTGGCAAATGATCATTCCTCGTACGGGGAATTGGCTTAGACACTGATGATACTTCAGGATATTTATATTTTGCTAGTTTTTTTACATTTAGACCGACGACATTCATCAAGCAAAAGTAACAATCATCTACATGATTTTTCGACTCTCTCCATAACATTGGCAATGAGAATGAGAAAAATAAAATTTTTACCGCGTGTCCACTTGTATAATATTGTGCTACGCGCGTTACAAAACAATTTCGGTACCCACGGCTTGTGAGTGTTTGATACAGAGAAACCAAAATAATAAAAATATGCATTTCTGATCACATTAGTAATAACTTTGCCACTTTTCTGATCATATAACATCCGCAAACATAACAAAAACACTTTGAATCAACTTTACAATTCTGTCTTTGCATTTTCACACGTTTTGGATTCAAAAAAAAACTTTAAAAATACAAATTAAATAATGTTTCTAGCGACGCCAACAGCTGACTGTCATTATGATAGCGCAGTGCTGCCAATATGCGCGAACTCACAAACTAGAATCAATTTTGAAAAACGAAACCCGGATTTGAATTCAGCACCTCAAATAACGTCAAGATTTGTTCTCACTTGCTCTGATCCAAAAGATGACCGGAATTTGTAAATTCGTGTTATTATTATCAGTTCTTGAAGGTCCAGCAGAATGAGGTCCATTAAACTATTCGATTTCGATTTCAAACACCACGAATCTTCGTAGAATTCTACTTATATTTGTGTCTCTTTCGCTTCTCCAAATTCATATAACTAGCACTATTCGAAATGAATTTTATCAACAAGCGATTTCCTCGTTTGCAAACACAGTTGTGAATTTTGCGTATATCGTAATAGCAAAAGTGTAAGACCTATGCCTACTTTTTAGGAAATAAAAGTACAACATAACTTTCCGATAGGCGGAACATAACAAATATTGATGATGTCACACCAGCATTATTTAGAATAGACATAACCTCATCTAACGCTACTATTGACATTTCATAATTTCCTCACTCCCATATCATTAAAAGAAAAGCAAGCGTGGAAATCCAACTAGAAGTAACAGTTCCTCGAAACGTGTCGCTCCTCTACGGAAAATGTCATTAAAATCACAGCTCTGACGACCTTCCAATTTCCTATTCAATGACCGGACTGGCGTAGCACAGTTGTGAAAGAGCAGAGACAAGGGTTAAGTGCAGTTGAAGTCGTAGAGGACGCACGAGCATCTCTAACAAATGATTTCCTATTTCCCTGTTCTTCATACCGTCCTCGACACAGCGCAATGCAAAACGGGAAAGGCTGGTAATAAATTTTCATCACGACGGTAAGAATTGACTGGGACATGTTCGAAAGTTTGCCGAGGTAAAATAGGTCAACCTGATAGGGAGAAACAACAAAGGGGAGCCTTAATTAATCGTAACAATAGTTTAATTCTAATGTAGCATTATATCTTAACTGTTAAAGAAAAAAGAAATCTCAGTATTAACAAAGAACCTAGATATAAAATTCTAATTTTGTTCATATTTCTTCCGTTAAATAGATTTATACTATACTTAGGTGATTTGTTAACATTTTGCATAAACTAGGATAAAGTATTGATCAATTGTTTCATATCATAAAAGTTTATATTTTCCATATGTGCATATAAAGTATGACGCTCATCGGACAAGGCTGTAATTGGAATGTTATTGACCTTAATACTTCCTGAGTAACAACCCGTAGTTTCGTCTCTCTGACTACTTTAGTTATTAGTTAATTAGTGCCGTGATAATGGTTGACATAAAAATCGAGCACGGAATTAACTTGAAATTCCTTGTCGAATTCAAAAAATCGCCAACAGAATGTTTATAAGTGTTAAAGAAGGTGTTTGGTGATAATGTTATATCACATGCGCGAATATTTGAGAGGCACAAACGATTTTCTAAAGGCGTAATTGAAGGCAATGCTGATCCTTTTTTTCGATATCAAGGATGTTATCATGAATAACTTGGTGCCTGAGGGTTAAACAGTTAATCAGAAATACTACAAATAATTCCTAATTAAGCTGAGGGAATGAGTAAGAAAGAAAGGTTCGGCTTTGTGGAAGAATGACTCGTGGATTCTGCACTAGGACAACGCACCAACTCACAATGCCCTATCTGTGAAGCATTTTTTAGTGGGCAAGCCCACTGCTGTGCTTGATCATCTTCCGTAATCGCCAGATCTCGCACCATGTGACTTCTACCTGTTCCCAAAATGAAAAGTGCATTAAAGGAATACATTTTCAGTCCGTTCAACATGTTAAAGCAAAAACAGCAGAGTTGTTGAAGAGCTTGACAACTGATGAACTACAGCGTTGTTTTGAACAATGGAAGAATGGAAGAAGAGAGGAAGATGCGAATATGTTGAAGGGAATAAAAGTTAAATATAAGTTTATTTGCAATAAATAACATTTCTCACACCAGTCTCGTTATTTAATTGCCACAGCTCGTATATATACATTTGTGTGGTGAGACCAGTGTTGAGCAATATTTCTCTGATCCAGTATTAGAGGCGTTTTAGATAAAAGTACTTAGGAGAGTTCTCGATGAATTAAAAGCTTCCATGATTTTATCTAAAGCCCAGGCTAAATTAGATTTATGGATGTGAGCATGGAATCTACAATATTTCACGCCGAACTATTAAAATTTATTATGGTCCAATGCTTAAGGGTTAACAAAGGAATAGAAACCGCTAGAAAATAATAGATAGACCAGATTAATAAGACTTTTCATTTACCCATTAGTCATAGACTAGATCTAGTTTTTCCAGTTAATCGCATTTTTCCAAATTTTAATTTTTTAATTTGTGTAGATTTTCTATTTTGTATATTAGATACGTTTCAAAGTATAGTATTTCCAAATTTTTGCACCAATTTCCAATATGTCCTATTTTTTCGATGGCTTTTTTGTGGAGTAGTTTACAATTAAGTTTATTATTTATATAATTATTTAGTATAATAATGGGTGTCTTTTTAACTGCATGAGAACTATCGGTATCGATAACTATGGTTTGACAGCTGATAATGTCAAACCTTGTTGACATTTCTATTCAGTAAGGTTTGGCAAGTCATCATGAATCGTTTAACGCCAGAACAACACTTCCAAATTGTGGAAATTTACTTTGAAGAAAATAAATCTGTTCGCGAAGTTCATAGAGCATTTCGTCCATTTTACGGTCAACATAATCGGCCTAGTGAGCAAGCAATTCGTACAGTTATTGATCGTTTTCACACTAATTTTGCTCTTTTCGATTCAAAACCATCAACAAGACAGAGAAATGTGCGTACCGAAGAGAATATTGCTGCTGTAGCGCGAAGTATCGAAGAAGACGCCGAAATGTCGATTCGTCGTCGTTTTCAATTTGTTGGCCTTTGTCCTTCGACTGCGTGGAAAATTTTACTTAAAGATCTTGGCTTGCGTGCCTATAAAATATAGTTCGTGTAAGAATTGAAGCCAAACGACCATCGTTTGCGAAGCATTTTTGCTGATTGGGCTCATTTGTAACTGGCCGACGATGAGAATTTTTATCAAAGAATTGTGTTTAGTGATCAAGCTCATTTCTGATTAAATGGCTACGTCAATAAGCAAAATTGCCGTATTTGGAGCGAAGACAATCCTCAAACCGTTAACGAATCACCATTACATCTATTAAAATTGACTGCTTGGCGCAGTTTACACGCTGGCGGCATCATCGGTTATTTTTCTTTTGAAATGGGGAAGGAGCTGTCGTTACGGTGAATGGCGAGCTCTATCGAGCCATGCTGACTGAATTTTTGTTTCCAAAAATTAATCAGCTAAACATCGACGACATTTAATTGCAACAAGAGGGCAGAACAATCGATTTATTGCAAAATCAATTTGGTAACAACTTTATTTCCAGAAGTGGTTCTGTTCACTGATCCCCTCGTTCGTGCGATTTAACGCCTCTGGATTACTTTTTATGGGGCAATGTTAAGTCATTGGTTTATTAATTAAGTTTACACCGATTTCAATAAACGACCCAATTGTTATTTGTTACATTTGGTGTTTTGATTATTGCATTATTGGTTTGACCTTATGTTCCCCTAAATTAGTGAAGAGTACTTGTCTTTTTAAGATCCACGTGCTTCAGTATTATCACGCAACTTCTAGGGACTACAATATTCCGACGCCCTTTTAAAATCTGTTGATACAAAGAACCCTCTCTACCTCTCCAATATACTGGCTAGTTCCAGCAATAGAAGTAGCCGAGGATATTGTATGTTACAGGTAGGAAATACGGTATTTTGTTATTATAATCTACACTAGGGTGTAGGCGGGTAACGCCGTAAATTTTAGTTATCTTCGATTTTTAGAGTACTTTGCAGTACTATTACTAATAAAGACTTTATTGGATACATTTCCCTCCTAGGGCACAATTTTGAACTGCGTCACTAAAACAAATGAATTAATAAATATAATTTCAAATATTATATTTCTTAGAGACATATATGTAGGTGCGTTAGTTTAGTGTACTTTAACTAGAATTGTGGGAAATTTGAAATGTGTTATGGACGGTCATTCCACGATCTTTTCCAATATTCTGTTCAGATTAATCTTATGCCTTCAAACAAGCAATTAGTTAAAGTATTCAAAATTCCATTTTAGACATACTTGCGTATATTTCCATGAATTACCTCAACCCCAAATTGACATGAACGTTCGCTAAAACCAATATTTACGAATTTTTCACCAGAACACGACTAAAAATGGAATTCGCCCGGAATCCAATAGTCCTGCAGCATTATAAATTAATGTGTATTGAATAACGTCACGAGATGGCGTTCCTATCGGCCCTAACCACAAACAGGAATCACCATTTCTGCCTCTGCATAAATTACAGACTTCGATGATGGAGATGTATCGTGTATGTATATGGGTTGGGCGTAAATTGGTGCACTATATACATATTATATGCATACGTATATATAGATACTGATTGAGGGTTCAATTTATGGAATAATTTTGCATAAATATGTCGATAGTGGACAGGTAAGTGCAGCTGAAAGTCTATGAATCAGAGTTACGAACATATGTGGAACTAATATTTAAATAAATGTAAAATTGTGTTTTCTTATATTTTGTATTCCTTCCTTTCGTGTTGACGATTTTGTGTCGAGCTTGCTTAGGGAGTATACAATATCGGCAATAAATAACTTCGTATAGCAACTATTCTTATACATTAGAACTGGCAACAGGCTCTAATTGTGGTACATATACCACCTACTATAATGGGTTTTTTTTTCTGGAGGCGGAGAACTTTAAATTGAAATAAAACACAGAAAAATGTTTTTGATATCCAAGAAGTTGGCTTTATTTTAAAGACAATTTTAGGGCATTAATGTTTGAATATGATTTAGGTCATGTGGCCTCATCCACTCCAATTTTCATACATTCTTTTCGGTAAATCAGGTTGTGTTTCAGCAGTAACGCGTCGAATGTTGACTTCGACTCAATTGTTTCAGGTTTATCGGCGTAGACATGCGACTTTGCATATCCCCAGAGAAGATAATCTAATAGCGTCAAATCGCACGAACAAGGTGGCCAGTTAACAGGTCCATTTCGCTAAATTAATCGTTCGCCAAGTGTTTCTTTCTGTAAATTAATTGTATCGCGCGCTGTGTGATGTGTGGCGCCGTTCTACTGAAACCACATGTCTGCAACGCTAATGCCTTGCAATTGAGGCACGAGAAAGTTAGTAATCATGTCTCGGTACCACTCACCGTTGACTGTAATGTTCTGACCATCATTTTTATTGAAGACATATCGATTAATGATTCGTACGAGTGTACGACGTCTTATGGGATGCGTATCATCATTCAGAGTAAACGTATTGCGAAAACGATCCATAGTTTCTCGAATTAATCGCTTTAATGGGAGATTATGAGCACCATAAAATGCACATAGTTTTTCGAATTGAACCATGTTTTTATAAGTACATTTGAATAATTTGCAAACGTTGCTCCGGTATGAGTCTATTCATGATGAATTGACAAACCAAACTAACTCCAAAATAACCGAGAACTGTCAAATCAGCCTTCATAGAAAACAGTATTGCCAATTTAAAGTTCTCGGCCTCCAAAAAAGAACATTCTTTACTAGTAATTATACATAATGTCACTGCCAAACTAAAAATGCCAATTTCCTATAATTTTTAATAATAATAATAATAATAATCTTTAATGCCCAACAGTTATATAGACCATTTACAGGACATAATGCACTTAAGAATAAAATTAAAATTGAAACAAAAATAGGTGCAGTTAATGTACTACAAAGAAAAATAAGAATCCAATTAACAAAAAAATATATACACATTTATAATAATGTAATCCAAGTCATACGAAAAAAAAAACTGAACGAACAATAATAGATTCAAACTAACGAAAGGGATTCTCGTATAATACATTGGCATTTCTGGACATATGTACCAATGGAGCCTTGTAGAGAGCATTGGTTCTTGCCCTAGCTATTGAGAAGGTGGCCGATGATCTATTGTCAAAACTAGACACAAGGAAATCAACCTGGGACAACAGCACAGAAGAATCAATAAAATTATTTATTAATTTATAAAGAAAACCACCACTAGCTTTCTCCCTGCGTATACCAAGAGAATCAAAATTGTGCCTAGCAAGCAGACCCTCATACGTCGAAACAAAGGCAGTATAAACCATCAATCCTGTAGGATAAATATTTGAGGAACCTCTTTTAAACACGCTCCAGGAGTTTGTTTGAATTGCTATTTTGCCGTCTACAAGCTGCTAATAAACGGGAAAATACTTTATCCATATTTGGATAGTAATTGTTTAAATGATTGCCGGTGAAAGTGAAAGTCAGTAGTTTGCCGTTAAATGCTCCAATGTTTCGTCATTTTCAATTGGTGTGGTAGATTGTAGTCATTAACCTTCAAAAGGAGAATTGCTAGAACAGTAAATATTGCTGACTTGTAATTAGGAGTGGATCTTCGGTAAAAGTTCAAGAAAATTTTTGCGGACGAATATAGTTTTAAACAATTTTATTTTTGTTATCGTTAAGAATACGTTGTTATAACACAAATATTAATTTATATAATTGAAGAAAAGGTACAAATTATTCGGGGTAATTTTCCGGAAGTTCTGTTCAACAAACTTCTGATTTATTTTCTGTTATGTATGCTGAGCGATCCCACCTTAACGATTGATAGAATCGTAAATGCATTTAAAAAATATGAACGTGTAGTCGGAAATTGCAGAATATGCCAAAACAAGAATGAACAACCTCAAGTCCCTATGAATTTCATTCCCTAATGGAATTGATAGCGACAAAAACCAAATTCTCGCCTCTCTCTTTTCTCTAGGAAGGAGAGGTGAGAATTCATACGTCGAAACTAATGAACCTTGCTCTAGTCGATGAATTTCTAACGAAACCGATATTAAAGAAAGGGCGATCGGGAATATTTTAAAGCGCAACAAATACAAGTGTTTTAAAATTCAAGCAAGCCAAGAAATTTTCCCTCAGGACAATATTTGAAGAATGAAGTTTTGTGAAACCATTATGAATATGAATGAATATTTTATAGAAAATGTTTTATTCTCAGATCAGTTTTGTTTTCCAATTTATGATCATCACAATCCTAAAGTTGTTCAGTATTGGTACAAGGAAAATAAACATTTTCGTTTCAATAAAAGAACCTGGTACTCTCAAAAACTTAATGCTTGGACGGGTATACTAGCCAACAACTTTGTAGAACTTTTTCTTATTAATGGCAAACTCACAGGTGCAAAATGAGATTATTATTATCCTGCAATCCGCAACATTAATGCTAATTTCGACGGAATTTGGTTTTTGCATAACTCCAGAGCAGTGATGGAGTTTTTACAAAACGCCTTTCCTAGTCGTGTTATTGTCGGAAATAGTTTGATAAAATGACCTTCTAGATCACCTGACCACACTTCCTGCGACTTCTTTCTATGCGGTTGTATAGGAAAGCTGTACTAATTTGAAAGGGCAAACAATTTAAGACAGTTTAAGTTTTCGAAACGATCACTCCTAGAATGCTCGAAAATGGTAAGCGGTCATTTTATGATAGGTTAGGTTTGACTAAAGAGGGTGAGATTTTCCAACTATTTATAAAGTAACATTGTGTAACCTTAGTCTTATTTATCACCAGAAGACGTGGACATGGAGATGCAGAGAAGAAACGGGCTAATACCAGATTCTAAAGGGTTTTCCAATAAGGACTTGACAACTTTTTTTCAAAATAAAATGCAGACCATTTGAGATATTTCAAAAACTTTATTATCGGGTTGAAGTACAATCAAAACATTTATGAATGGAACTCGACTTCGTTCATATGGCCACCGCGGGCACGTTTGCAAAGAAAAAAGTCTAGAGGCGTTAAATCGCACGAACGAGGCCAATCGACTGGTCCATTTCTTGAGATAACACACTCATCAAACTTACTCTTCAATAAATCGATTGTAACGTGTGCTGTGTGGCTTGTGGCACCGTCCTGCTGAAACCACATGTTGTCCAAATCCATATCTTCCAATTCGGGCCAAAAATAATCGGTAATCATGGCGCGATAACGATTACCATTCACAGTAACGTGACGATCATTACCGTCGACGAATAAATATGGCCCTATGACGCCGCCGGCATGCAAATCGCACTAAACAGTTATTTTTTGTGGATGAAGTGGTGTTTCATGAAGCACATGTGGATTTTCACCCGACCAATAACGCATATTTTGCTTGTTGACTAACCCATTGAGCCGTCACTGAAAATGATTTTGCGATGAAATTGATCATCTTGGCGCATCTATTCCAGAGCCCAATGAGAGAACGTACGTCGCTTCAAATGGTCCATCGGCTTCAATTCTTGAGTCAGCTTGATCTTGTATGGGTGTAAACCAAGATCCTTACGCAAAATTCGCCATAAAGTGGTCTGGGCGATGCCCAACTCTTGAGAACGCCGTGGAATTGACGGATTTGGATCATTTGTTACGGACGTTTCAACGGTAGCGATATTTCGACACTTCGACCAACCCGTTGTCTCACTGGCACGGCAACATCACACAACGAATATGTAGACTCAAATTTTTGCACTAAACTTGTTACTGCCTCTTTACTAGGGCGAGAATTACGACCGAAAATCGTAGTTAACGCTCTTAAAGTAGCGGTCATCGACTCCGAATTTCATTAGTAAATTTTTATAATTTGCAGACGTTGTTCGTTCATGTACTTTACCATGATAAAAATGTTAAGTTTACTGAATAAATTGACAGTGACAGTTCGATAATTAATTGAATTAAAATTTGTCAAGTCCCTATTGGAAAACCCTTTACATTGCCTCATCTTATGAGTCGGATGACTGTTAGTGTTAGACTAATATCAGAACAACACTAATAAATCTGTCTTTGACTTTTGTAATCTAAATAATGGTTTTATTATGTATATAAATTCTTACATTTTATTCCAACATTAGTATTGTAGCAGAATCGCAGTCATTTGGTAATCAAAATATTTTATGTATTTTGATTGTTATTTTTAAAAAATCAACAAGTGACAAACAAGTAATTTAATTAGCCATGTAAACATAGAATTTACTGTGTTGCAGTTCTTTGTGAAATCCCCTGATTATCTTTTGCCAATTATAAATATGTACATAGCTGCATGGGTGATTAAAAAGTTCGTGCGGTTTTTGTTTATGTTCGTTGAAATACGAGTAAATTGATTAAACTTGTTGGTACTTGTCGAGCGAGCGTGTTTATGCGCATAATATTAAACAGATTTTTATCATCATTTTATAGACAAACTTTGTCGTGACGAAATCTTTTGGTTTATTATTTTTTTTAAATCTCTATTAAACGAAATGTTATTCAAACGTGTTTACTACATGAATTTAAACTCGAGTCGAAGGCCGCATAGGCGTGTTCTAAGAAGTGCATAATATTTGGAGAAAATGTGTTAAAAGAACGGATTACACAGAAGTGATTTAAAATTATTTTTCTGGGAATGAATCATTTAAAGATGCATCACATTTTAATATAGAAAGGCTTTCCTCAATTGATAACTTATGCTTTCGAATTGTCCAACAGCTTTCAGAGCTTTTGGTAAAATGTAATTTATTATTACTCCCATGTAATTGGATCGACTTAAATTTTTGGCTGTCAGTATTCAACTTAAACGAGAAACCAGGAAAACCTCTTTAAATAGATAATCTGAAACCCCAGATTGCTAAGGCATTTAACCAATGGGCTATTGGTAGATATAAAAGAAATTAAAGAACACGTCAAAAAATTCACATATTTTCGAAGCGAATGATTGAAGACTGAGTTTCAGCACAATGCCACGAATATTTCGAGAAGAGAAATATTGAATTAAATGAAGGGCTTAATACTTAAAGTGATTTTCAATATATTCTGACTACTTTGGTAATTGTTTTAATACAAAAAACTGCTTATTTTTAATTTAGATCTTTCTCGTTTCCTAACGTAATTTTTTTAATGTATTCTTCTCTAATCATATTACACATTGGTACAGGTGGATTTATTTCATAATTTCTTAAGAGTATATTTTTGCCCTTAATTATTTACTATATACCAACGAATTAAATAAAATGTAAATATTTCAATTTTTCTTAATTCATTATAAACAGTTATATATTTTAAAACATTTAATGCGAGAAGGGAAATTGATATACCACCCTTAAATCAAAAGCAACGTCTCCACTACCTGAAATATTGCTTTTTGCTGGCATATTACTGTTTATATAGTCTTACGAGGGTAGCCGTTTATATTTCGAGAACAGCAAACAAAAAAAAATTGTTTATTATCGAAAATAGTTTTATTGTTTTTCAAAACATTCTCCTTGAAAATCGATGCACTTTTGCATTCGTTTAAACGAATCCGAAAAGCATTGCTGCCACTGTGAATTCGGTATCTCCAAAATATGAGTTTTGAATGCCTCAACTGCGTCTTTCGGCGTAGAAAACCGTTGGCCACGAAGTTTATTCTTCACGTGTGGGAACAAAAAGAAATCACAAGATGCTAGATCAAGGCTGTACGGCGGACGTTGTTTGACCCGACTCCACAATGACAATGCGAGCCCCTACAGCTCGCATTGTCATGGTGGAGAATGAATGGTCTGTCGTTTTGGGTTTGTTTTTATTATTTCTTCAAAAACTTTTGGCAAACAAATAGTTGTATACCATTCGGAATTGACCTCTCTAAAGGCACGTGCTTCGAGCGCGAACAACTTTTGTTGGTTTTGGCTCATCTTGGAATACTCATAAAGACGAGTGCTGCTTACTATCGGGCTCATATGTATAGATTCAAGATTCATCACCTGTGGCGACTTTATAAATGTTCTTTGAAGCACCGCCATTGTATTTTTTGTGCATTTCTTGGCACTAATCGATGCGAGTCCTTTTTTGAGCGTTGTCAAATTATGTGGTATCCAACGTGAACACAGCTCCTTAACGGCTAAATGTTCATGCAGGATCTTATGAATGCTGGCGTTATTAATACCTAGAGATGCCTCGATCCCTCAGTATGTCACATGACGGTCTTGCATTATCAATTCAGACCTGCATTAATGTTTTCCGTCACAACAACATTTGTGGGACGACCTTCATCAAATTCATCGTTCAAAGAACGCCGTCCAAGTTTGAATTTACTATACCAACAATATACTGTAGTTTCCGATGGTGCTTCATCACCATATAAAGAATTCAGCTCGTCGATGTATTCTTGTTGAGATAATCCACGCCGAAAGTTATGAAAAATAATTGCACGAAAATGTTGAGTTAATTCAATTTTTTCGCGGACATAAATTTTTAAATTACCGTCAACAATAGAAGTAGCGACCGGTTAATAAATCTGTTAAGGTAAAGTTATGTCAGAAATGGCAAACTTCGTGGTGCAATCATCGAATCGGAGGCAACAATAACAGTGTTGCCAGTTCCCGAAATATAAACGGCTACCCTTGTAGTAGTCAGCAGATAACGGCGCACTGTTGCCGTTATCTGCTCGATTCACGAAAGGGTGTGGGTCACTTGTCGAAAGCTTAGATAAAGGCAAAGCTGAAGAGGGAATTGTAAAATGAATGCCACTTCCTTATAAAAAATTAATAAATGACATGGCGATGACTATGACTATACATCGAACGATAAGAATTCATTTGGTAAAACCAGGTTTCGTGTGAAAAATTCGAAAAAAAAATTCAATTAAACTTCCATTTATTCTGAGCTTGTTTTAAACTCCGTAACGAGCGATTAATTTTATTAATTACACCCTTTTATAATACAGGCTCAACACATATGTAATATACACACATTATCTTGAATATAATTTGTTT
The DNA here is from genome assembly GCA_031893035.1 of Dermolepida albohirtum. Taxonomy (NCBI): domain Eukaryota; kingdom Metazoa; phylum Arthropoda; class Insecta; order Coleoptera; family Scarabaeidae; genus Dermolepida; species Dermolepida albohirtum. Next base: position 244,588 of record JAVIWB010002157.1, read on the forward strand.
CTGGAGCTGAATACATTATGTTATAATTACGTCCTAGAGTAAGCGATCGAATGGAAAAAAAGACAGAACCAGGCGAAAACAAAAAAAAATACATACACATACACAACACGGGGCACTGGCAAATGAAAAAAACAATAAATTCTCACCGAGGCCATTGAGTGCCCGCTTCGACGATTGTACGTTTTCGGGCTTTCCATTGTGCGTCGGAAAGCAGAGCAACGGCATACACACAGAACATAATGGCATATCTGTCGGTTCGGTTTTGTAAAATAAGTGAATAACAATAATGACAGAAAAAAATGCCGAACACAACACGGCGACGAAACAAAATGAGCCATCTCCGTTGAAGCGTCGCGATGAAAAGCTCATCTATCATACCAGGCCGATGGCATAAAAATTATCATGAAAGGATCGGATCGGCCGGGACGGGGAAAAAATATTTAAACACGCGATTCCCATTTATAATTTTTTTTGCGGAATTTTTAATATTCATGATGAAATAATGGTTATAATATTTGATAATAAATTGAAGCCAGTACAAGTATTGTGTGTCTATGGTAAATGTTTCGAAAGAAATACATGGTTCAGGTTTTGAAGTTTGAGGGTAACTTAGGGTTCTTTTGTTTAAAAAAATTACATTATTTTGAAAATTATATAACATAAATAGGTAAACTTAAAAGTGATAAGAACTTCTGATATACTTGACATACAAGAAGCAGTATTAACAAGTGCTCTGCAATAGTGAAGAGTTACGTAGAAAATTGATAATCGAGCCTTCTGCTTTATAGAATCTCTGATAAAGTTTGAAGTGTTAGATTTTGAAACATTCGAAAAATAATGGCACTAACGATATACAGCGTGTTTCAAAAAGAATATATGTATTACACAGTGGCGGCTGGTCAGGTGAGGCAGGTGAGGCAGTGCCTCACCATCTAAATCTTGGAATTATAACAAGAATAATATGTATACTTTTAAAATTCTTTATAAATTAATTATCATCTTTTATTCAGAATTTATCTTATAAACAATAAGAAAATAGTTTTAAATAAACCGGCATTACAAGCAAAGTACAAATTTATCATTTCATTTTAATTCCGTGCGAATGTACGAGCGCGTATACTTGCCCCGACCAACTTCATGCTTGATCTATGTATATCCCTACTAAACACGAATATTTGAGGCCCGGCCACTCATTGCCTCTCATTGAAAATTTATAACGCACTACAGCAGTCAAAAAAATTCTCAATTTCTATGGAAATTACAGTAAAGTATTAGCTACATATTTAAGATAACAAAGAAGAAAAAATATTCAAAAAGTTAATAGATTTTTCTAACTTTATTGTGAGATTTTTGAATTTTTTAATAATATAGAAAGCATTATTAATAGGATAAATTAAGTATTTATTTAATGATATAAAGATGTCTAAAGGTTTACATTCTTCTTGTACAGTTTCTCAATATTTCCTCCACGCAAATAATATGTTTTAAGTTTTAACAGGAGTATTTTTATTGTTTCAAGTAGATATTCTTTAGATATTAATGTATGTATGTATGTATTATTTAGTCTGAAGCCAATTTGAACTGAGCCTCTCATCGAATCACAATCGCCGAACTACCGAATATACTCGAGGCTGACATTCTCGGCCCGAATCGCAAATTACAACTTGGGGGAATAACAAAGTTAGGTTAAGTATTTTAATATTTGTTTAGTGATATTTTCAGTGATTTAAAAATTGTGAATATGGATTTAGAAAATGTAAGAAATACACAAGACATTGTAGATTTTTTAATAAGAAATACGTTCGTTGTTCTATCGGTAGAAGATCAATTATATGTCAAAAACCTTCCGAGACCAAACCCTGGTTTATCAAAATCTCTTACAATACACGGTAAGTCTAACAGAAATTTCAATAATAATAATAATAATTACGTTTTTTGCTTGATAAGTTTAGCGAATTTCGGGAGTGTGATACATATTTCAGTACTGTATACGAAAATTCGATGTCTGACGAATCTGTTGACATAAAAGGCGTAGAATTGATGACGTTCCAGATACTAAACAAAATTATAGAAAATTATTTTTCGAAATTCTAGATACGTTTATTAGTCAAATTGAAATTAGATTTATTGATTTAGAAAAACTTGCTTTTTTGATTTATTAACAGAAAGTAAATTTGAAGAATATTCGAAGGCATTTCCTCAGAGGCTCTTAAATAATTTGTTTGAACAATAAAAATTTTTTGATCAAATTCAATTAAAAAATGAATTAGCTGTTATTTATAGTGACATGCAACTCCTTGGTAATTCTAAAACACCATGTGAAATGTTAAGATTTATGCACGAACAAAAGTTAGCCATCTGTATGCCAGAACTTTTTAAATTGCTAAGTATAGTAGTTACCATATCGGTAACTTCCGCGTCCGTTGAGCGAAGTTTTTCCACATTGAAACGTATAAAATCGTATGTTAGAAATACAATTGGACAACAAAGACTTAGTAACTGTGCACTAATTGCAATCGAAAAGGAATTGGTTAAAACGATGACGAGGGATGAACGATTTTATAATGATGTAATTGATTATTTTGCTAACACAAAAAACCGGAGGATACCTTTGCCATACAAGAAGTAAAATCTATTAAATGTAATTCTACGTGCAATGACAATAAAGGAAATTCTCTGTATTTTAAAATATTTTCATTTTGCATGTAATTTTGAAATTTTGTTATTGGATTGTTGTTGATTTATATATATATACATATATATGTATATATTTGTTATATTATTAAATTTTATATTATAATAGGAATGTACTTATTTTTTATTTTTAAATCCTAGAAGATTGAGTTCTTATTTTCGATTAATGTTTTTAGAATTTGTTTGATTTTTTAGAATATTTATTTTCGTTTCACAAGGGTTTGCTTTGAAACTTCGTTTTCCCTTAAAAATCGAATGGGGCGCGATATAGGGCTCAGTTCACGTCTGGCAGCCCTGTTTGTACTGGAAGCCCTATATATATATATATATATATATATATATATATATAAACTGTTTTTATATGTAGTAGGTATATAGAGTTTATTAATCAATTGTAAACAATTTTGAATATTTATTATTCTATCTGCCTCACCATGTCAAATACTCACGAGCCGCCACTGGTATTACAAAGTATTATTTTCAAAGACGCTTCAGGTTGAGCTACCAAATTGATCCTGCGAATGGGTGGAACATTCGCAGATGGTATCGACAGTTTGTAGATACAGGATATGTATGTAAAGGAAAAAGCCCTGACCGCCCTCGTGTTTCTGAAGAAAATATTGCACGAATTCAAACTGCCTTCCAACGTAATCCTCCAAATTTACTCGTCGCGCCAGCCGGGACTTACAACTGCCTACAACAATAATTTGGTGTGTTTTGAAACTTTGGTTGGTTATGAAGCCGTACAAGTTACAGTTGTTACAAGCTCTGTGTCCCGATGACAAACGGAAATCTGTGGCATTTTGTAACGAGATTCATGATGCTGTTGACAATGATAACACTTTCGTATAACGTGTCGTGTTCACTGATGAAGCGACTTTCCATGTTAGTAGTCGGGTTAATAAACACAATGTTCGAATTTGGTGTCTACAGAACCCACATGCAGCCATTGAACATGTACGAGATTCGCCTAAAATTAATGTGTTTTGTACGATATCCCGATCATCTGTTTACGGCACATTCTTCTTTGATGGAAACACGGTTAACGGTTAGCAGTATCTCGATATGTTACAAAACAGGTTGTTTCCGAGGCTGTACGAACACAACTTCATTTTTCAACAAGACAGGGCACCCCCTCACTGGAGTCGCGAAGTGCGTGAATATCTGAATGAAACTCTACCGAACCGTTGGATTGGTCGTCAAGGAGCTGACGACTTAGCATGTCTCAGCTGGGCTCCACGGTCACCGGATTTGAACCCTGTGACTTCTTCCTGTGGAGTTTCGTTAAAGACAACGTTTATGTACCACCACTCCCACTGAACCTGGAAGAGTTGAAGAACCAGATCCGTACTGCCATAACATCAGTGACGAAGGACATGCTTGCCCGAGTATGGGAGGAATTTGAGTATCGATATGATATTGTTCGTGCCGCTGATGGAGGACATATTGAACATCTGTAATCTGAACTTGAGAGGTTCGTAAATATGTGTGTAAAGTTTCATATTCGTATGTCTTAAATTTTAATAAGTATATGCATTCGAAATACGTATATTCTTTTTAAAACATCCTATATATCTCCACAAAAAAGTAATAATAATAATAATAAGGCCGATAACATAGGTGTTTAATAAATGTTTGGAAAAAGGGGTATTTCCACAGGCTCTATCTAAATTTTCCAAGTTATACTCATTTATAAAAAAAAGATACAAATGATTGTAAAAATTATTGCTCCATAAGAATCTTATCGTCGATATTTATTTCTATATGTAAATTTTAGAACAAGAAATATGTAGCGGATTGATTAAATATTTTAAAAAAATGGTTCTTAACGGGGAAATAGCATAGATATTTGAAAAATAAATCGATCGTTACTGGTATAATGTCGGTTGCTAAAGATATTGTTAGAAGTTGCTTTCTTTTATGCGTAATAAATTTTCTTTCTTTGAAGTCTTTTAAAACTAAAACGAAATACTGCTAATATTAAAAAATGTTAAAAATTATTTGGACGCAAAGATCTGCCTAATAAGATAGAACTTATTAACAACCTCTTTCGATTTTGAAATAATAATAATATTTATTAATTACGCAACAGAGATAGTCCAAGTGGGATAAGTACTTACAAAAGGAAATATTACATTGACAATAGAATAAAAAACAATGCAAATAAAGAAAAAGTTATACAAATAAAGCTGCACTAAGAAAAACACCATATCATACAGTGCGCCGATGGAGGAGGTTAAATTTCCTAGCTGAGTGCATTAATGGTGCTTTAAGAAGTATGCTGGTTCTTGGCGTTTCCATGTACAGTAGATCATTGAACCTTGATTCCAATCTCGGAACTGTAAACTTTACGCCGACTAATAAATTTGGTGCATTAATTCTCCCAGAGATCAAGCCACCCATACCTGCCCTGACATTCTGCCTCCATTCTGCCAAGGACTCAAAGCCATGCTGAATTAGAAGTTGTCTGTAATCAACATCGTGCCCCGGATAAATGCCATTTCTTTTGTACGATAAATATTTTTAAAACTTCTTCTGTATTCGTTCCAAGGCATCATTTTGAATATCTTAAATAGGGTACCATACCATAACTGCATACTCTAGTTTACTACTTACCAAAGCCCGAAATAAGGAGGATATAGTTCCCATGTCTGTGAAGTTTCTACAAGTTCGCATAATTCCAAGGGTTTTGTATGCAGGAGAGTCTATAGCAGTTTAGGTACTCGGCAAAGGATAGCTCGAAGTCAAAAATAACACCTAAATCAATTATCGAATCTCTGTGCGAAACTAACACATTATCAATGCAATATTTATTGTCATTCCTATTTAATATTTGATGAATAATTAATTAGTTCGGTTACTATCGACATAACACATGCAAATTTGTATTATATTCTAGTGTTTTGGTTTGAAAATTTCATTGCGTTAACTGTTTTATACAATTTGTATTGTCAAACATCTCTTGTCCTATAAATCGAAGTTTACTATATACAAAATTATTTTTAGAATCAGTACGTCCATGTAAAATAGGTGATCCTACACTTTGAGCCATATTGTTACCGAACTTATTTCAGTGCTTCAGCATTATCTTTTTTGTTAGTCGGCTTTAATGATAATTAAATTTAGAAATTATAAAAATATTACAAAGGCTTGGGGTGATGTAACAATAGCAATTTATTATAATAACAGATTGCACTGGATAGCAAATCGAAATAAACTTATGACTTTATAAATAAACATAAAGATGCTTTTCTCTACAAAAATGATAATACTTAGGGCGATTCGGATTACGAAGAAGGATACGGATATATAAACGTCCCTTTTATTTGAATAGCGGAAACATCTCATAAAATATTATACGCTCGATGATAATCAGAATCACTTTAAGAGGGCATTTTCTGCAGTATAAAATATAAAATCGACAATACAAGTTAAAGATAATAAATGTTTCGATGTGATCTATGTGAATCATTACAAGAATAAAATAATGAAAAAAACAACAAAAGTAACGTGTTCGCAAATAACATTTTTCACATCGTATTGTCTATTTATATGAATAAATGTTTTTGTTTTAATACAGGTGATCTCTGCTTCGAATCTTCTTTCATCAAATGCGTTGATTCGTGCATTCATTAATTATTCTTTCTTGAATATTATTTAACGCTGCCTATCGATTTTCGCTTGCATTGTAATGCTCGCAACTAACTCTTTTCTCACATGCACCGTGAGCAGAAATCCGGTATGATCGCAGATCATACACTGCTCGTAACTCCGTTCTCTTCTGCCTCCCTTATTAAAATTCCCCATATATTTGTGTAAGCACAAATTTTATTACTCACACTATATATAAAGAGGTTATCCTATTGTTCGTACACAGACCGAAAAATGCTTTATTATATGCACGTGATTGCACTTGGATCATTACTTATAAGTACGCAGCATAAATTGAGAAAATATACACAATAGATGCAACAAGTGTACATTGAAAAGAATTATACTAAAGTGCAATTAAAAGGTTATATAAAATATACAATTATTATACTCTTTTGAAATTAATTTTTTTTAACAGACAATATAAAAATGGAAAAACCTATAATATAAAGAAAACCAATATAAAGGAATTCAGGCATCACTCCCTATTTACACCCTTTGTATAATCAAAACCTCTCTGGGAATTCAATAATACAATACAACAACACAATTGTATAGTGTAAATACCACGATGTTTTTATATTAATATATAAGATCCACGTTCTGAGTATTAGTATAATACATTTACATTTGCAAAATACAAAGTAAAATAAAAATAAATGCAAAAAATCAAAATATTCTGTCCAAAAAATTACACGTACCATTATACAGGAATTCGTTGCAGAGGGTGATAATAAATCCGGTGGCACTAATAATGTCAGAGGAAATAGAATATATTCATTAAATTAAAGATATAACGTGTGCTCCATTTAAAAAACGAACAAAAGGTGTTACAGTTTAATTCACTTCTTCTAAATTATTTGTTTCATTTACGAAAACTCTGTATAACGTCTGTATTATCGTTAAAATCATATATGTTCAAATGCGTATTAGTATTTCATTTCTATTCACTTTCATACAATGTAACTTTCGTATATTCGGTGTTTGTTCAATTATGATTAAGGGTCATTTTTGCATATTATGAATCGCATGAGGTGATTCTTTTGTTGACTCAGCTGCCTAATAGTTCCCCCCTTTCCCTTCGTATCTCTCCGCGCCCCGATGAGAGAGTCAGAAACGAACCAGACGTTGGGGAAGACGGTCACGAAAAACACTGTCAAAATAGTGCTCCTTCGTTGAAGGGATTTATGAGAAATAAGCACGTGTAGAACATCGTGTTATACGAACCAAACTCTTTAATTAATTAAAACGACGTCTATCATCCCAAGCGGGTTCAAGTTATAAAACCCTGAACAACATCTACAGGTATGTCTCTGGCTTCCTTAACGTACTCGTACTATTGTATTGTGATCTACAGGGTTTTTTTTTTGTCTTCTCCTATTACTGTATATGCTGTGTGGGGTTGCCGTTTGAGCTTGGTTCGCTCCTGGGAGTTCGCTCGCCTTCCTGTGATTCTGAGGCCCGGCAACGACGCATCCGCAGGCCGTGAACAGGTCAGAGTAAACCATTTTTTTGTTTTCTTGTAAATCATACGGGAAATTTGTATCAGTAATAGAACTAAATTGTAATAGTTGTAAGTACACGGAAACAAGCTACAGATATATTTAGTTATTGAATAGAGAAAGTAACGATAAGATTTTTTTTGTATCTTCTTTTGTTTGTCTTTTTTTGTTTTTTTTGTATCTTTAAGAAACTTATGTTAAATGTAAATTCATTCACAACGGTTTGTTATGCTAGATTGTAACATTTATAATAAATGCTATATCATTACCTCCAGTCTGGTGTTTTTTTTATTTGTATCAACTATTACCTCCTCCTTTGAATTAAAAGATGAAAATAAATGATGAGAATGTAAAAATGTGAAAAGAAACGAATATATATGACGGTTAATTCGATGTTAATGTAAGGAGTTAATAATTAATAGCTGTGTACAATGAGCGTCAAAAGTCCAGGACGCGTGCCAAGCTGAAAGAAAGCTTATTAGTGGAATAAAACGACAGAAATGCCTTTAAAATTTTATTCACAAGTTAAATGAATTCTTAAAGCTTGAATGTGGTAAATAGAAATAGTTAAAAAGAACTAGAGCAACAAATAAAATAGGATGAACGTAATAGCAAAGCTGCAATAAAATATAAGTCTGGATGTACGAAGGCTGCTAATAAAGTATAAAATAAAAGGTTAGATTAAATGTGCATCGGCGATGCATATACTTGCGTTTGTTCCTGGATCAGGAAGGTGTATTTATGTTCCGCGGTCGCGGAATTAAACACGAGGTCACAAGAAGCGCGAATAAAGGTTCGCGACACAAACACGTGAAAAGACGCGTGTAGTCTTAATGACGACAGAAAGCGAAGAGCCCGGTTCCCTTACGGTTATGGCTTTATAAGGAACCCTTAGGTTGAGGGGCTATGTGTGCGTGTCATGTTTGAATTAACCAATAGCAAACAGGGACAGGCACGCTACCACTTGGGCGGGAAACGAATTAGCTACATTAAAATTGATTTTAATTTCAATATAAGCATTAAGCAAATTATCTACACAGAATAGTAGACGTGTATTCTGTGTAAAAGAAATACCAAATTGGGATTGGTATTGGAATCGCGAATTGCATTTAAAAATCAATATAACTAAGTTGATATCGAATTTAGTGAAAAGTTTTGTAACTTCGAGTACAGTTTTTGGTACCTGAGTTCGGTGTTTATTGCAACCTTGACCATTGTACGTGACTAACACAAAAGGGACTCTGCATCTGAATATATATACGAGGACCGGACAAATAATGACAGTATAATAATTTAGGAATTCAAGATCGAATTGTATTTTAAATTAAATAAATTAATCTTAAAAACAATATAAAAAATTATTATATATAGGGAGTGTAACACAACCAATTAAGAACCTGCAGTGCCGAAACACTGTAACAAAGGAAGTAAAAGTATCTTGAACTAAAGTTGAATATCACGTAGATATATTTTGACGGATTGCTAAGTTGAAAAATATTAGTGCCGCCCTCTTTCAACGAGGTCACTAATTACTGATTCACCCTCGTAGTATTCAGTAGAGAAAGACTTTAGATACCAAAATTGATTTCTAATTTTTCTTAAAAAATGTGCATATTTGAATCCATATAGATGATAAGTTCACGTTTCTGATATGCAGCTTTTTTTGTATTCTTCCACGTTTTATTGACAGTGTCGTCTATTTACGACATTGTATAGAACTGGCATGTGGATTAAGCCATGTCTTAGGCCATCTCAAATTGTAAATTATTGTAATAACAGATTTCCAACTGGAACGGTTATGTAAACTCGACACTGTTCTTATTTTAACTTTTTTTTTTGGTATTCGTTAAATAAATTTCTGAGCACCTTATAGAAAGAACATCTTCACGACTTCTAAAAGCCTCTAATACGTTTCGATTTAATATTCTGACATTTTCTGTTATTAGCTATAAAGTAAATATCATATATGGTGTAGGACACTACTACTCTTTTTAAACCTACTCTTTACTTGATCAAATTGCAAGTTATTTTCCTTAGCTTCAGCTCTAGAATTATTTCAGAAATTTCAGCTTTAATACTTCAAAAGTCGATATCTCAGTAATTATTAGAGTCGATTTTGTCTCCCTTTTTATGGATAGGCATTATAATCTCAAACATCCAATATTTTGATTTAGTAATTTGTTTCCATGATTTCCACAACCACAAAACTTTTTCTTCAGTTCTTTAGGGTTCATTGTCCTTTCTTTAACAAAATAATCGCTTGTTCAACTTCATCAGCTTTGATGTCTGAACTTGTTTATAACTTTTTTCTATAGTTTTTCATAATTTTTCTTCATTGTCAGAAATTATGTTTCCTCACTGTCTCGCTGCCTGTGTTTGGTTTTAGTTTTTTTAATTTTTTTTATAACCTATGCAGCAGCATTTTAATATTGCTTGAAAAAGGTATTTCTAAAGAAGTACACGAAATGTACAACAAAAATTATATCGAAATATAAAAACAATAATAATAAATAAATCAAAGTAAACGATATGACAACAAAACAACTGCTAAATCACAAACAACAAATTGAATAAAACCACACGAAACATCTCGAACTTCATAACTATTAGCGACACTCATAAATAATATTGATACATATTTTCATATTCAATATGTTTTTAGTTTTTATTAGAATAAATCTATGGTAGTTGCTACTTCTCAGTCAACAGGTTTAAATATTCTTTACATATTATATTGTTTATTCTTTTATTTTATTTATTGTTATATGGAGTGTGATATGTCTGGTAAATAAATAACATATATTTATTGCCTGAAAAAGTACGACATAAGTGATAACTAGAGCGATCAATTTTTATCGGCGCGACAGGATAGGATTCGATGTAGTAAGTACGTAAATACGTATGTACCAACAAACATATAACTGAACATAGTGACCGGCAGTGGATGAGATACCGTAAATATTATGCATGTACTTATTACAAACCTAGTGTGCAGACAAATGTGATCGATAAAGAAAAATCGTACGATCTGTGTGTGCACATAGTGTGATTAAAACGAGTCGTATGGTATGCGTCGAATATGAAATAAATGATTTAACACTGTAAAACGTACATATAGTCACTGAAGTATAATTGTAACTATAACCATTCTTTAGTACATAATCTATCTCCAAAAAAAGAGAAGAATAAAGTCTTACCATAATACACAAATACGTGATTTTTTGAAGTGGTTTACGCGGTATACGTACCGCGGTTATAGCGGCTTTTCACAACTTCGACCCCTTTTACTTTTTACCCCTTTTTTCCCCTCGATCTACACCCTACTCCCACTGTAATCTCTCTCGCGGTTCGACGCTGCCTTTGCCCCGCGATCAGCCGAATACCCTGGCGTGTCCGTCGTTTGCCACCAACTCGCCAAACTTGTCAATTTCAGATGAAAAATGGTTAACGGAAAATTTCCAAATTTAATATAAATTTTCGTCAAGTGACGGGAAACGTAGTTACAGATATTTAGGTTATATGCTCTTAATATTTAGGTGATCTGTGTGCAGACAAATTGGTGTTAGCTTGCATGAATGAAAAATAAGTAATGTCATGATAAATTTTAAAATATATTTCTTGATTTTATAATAATATCATATTGTTGTTCGAAAAGCGAAATGAAAAATTTATTTATTTCGATAATTAAAAATTATTGTTCAAAAAAATCAAGTTTTAATCTAGTACGTAGACTTCCACGGTGGTGGTCCATGCTATCTGCTTCTGGGCTTGCGGGTTGGAACCGCGTCACTTGTATATCTGCCGACACTGAAACTAAGTGTGACAAACGGAAACGTTTGGCATTTTGTAACGACATTCATGATGCTATTGACAATGATAACACTTTCGCACAACGCATCGTGTTCAGTGATGAAGCGACTTTCCATGTTAGTAGTCTAGTAAACAAATACGATGCTCGAATTTGGGGTCTACATAACCCACATGTAGCCATTGAACATGTACGAGATTCGCCTAAAATCATTGTGTTTTTTTCGATATCCTGATCATCTGTTTACGGCCCATTCTTCTTTGATGGAAACACGGTTAACCGTCAACAGTATCTCGCTATATTACAAAACTGGTTGTTTCCGAGACTGTACGAAGACAACTTCATTTTTCAAGAAGACGGGGCACTCTCTCACTGGAGTCGCCAAGTGCGTGAATATCAGAATGAAACTCTACCGAACCGTTGGAGTAGTCGTCAAGGAGCTGGCGACTTAGCATGTCTCAGCTGAGCTCCACGGTCACCGGATTTGACACTCTGCGACTTCTTCCTGTGGGGTTTCGTTAAAGACAACGTTTATGTACCACCACTCCCACTGAACCTGGAAGAGTTGAAGAACCGGATCCGTACTGCCATAACATCATTGACGAACGATATCCTTGCCCAGGTATGGGAGTAATTTGAGTATCGATGTGATATTGTTCGTGTCGCCGATGGAGGACATATTGAACATCTGTAATCTGAACTTGAGAGGTTCGTAAATATGTGTGTAAAGTTTCATATTCGTATGTCTCTAAAGTTTAATAAATATATACATTCGAAATACGTATATTCTTTTTGAAACACCCTGATTTTAAACAATTTTTCCATCCCAGGTGTGTGTAATTTATATTTCATGCGTGTCTTCAAACTTACATGCATCACCCATCACTACTGCCCATAAAACTTTTTTAATATTTTTAAATGCACGGATAAAATTGTCATGAATTCTTGAGAATATAATGGAGTCGTACTAAATAAACGTAAATGATTTTATGTTGAAATAAACCGTCTGCAAATATATAATCGGAATTACGGAAGTGTATTAATACAATATATTTACGCACACCTACTAGAGATCCTATTCAATGGAAATTTCTCTAAAAAGATATATATATCGCTAGGAGTGAAGTTAATAAATTTCTCCACTGACCCTTGTCAAATACCATACAGAACGAAAGCTTCATTTTGAGAGTATAAGCAGAGGGGTATTCGGTTCCACGATTGCCTGAAAATCGAAGTGGGCTTTTAATCAGGAATATTCGGCGTTAATTTTTCGGACTTTTAAGCATTTGAAAGGCCGGGGGATGGAATTAATTACTGTTTTCGAAATTGAACAGACGGCGATCCACGATTGGCTATTAGAATCGACGTCGGTCGATGATTTCTAGGTTTCAAGGGGATGAACCGATGCGGATGTTTGATGACAAGTCGCAGTCTGAATTACTTCTCGCTTCTCATTTATGATCACATTTAAATTCTACAAACGAACTTAGTTCGATTACTTGCATTTGAACAGACTGAGTGTAGATCTAGTGACGCCGGACGAATCACGTTTGTACATCCAATAATTGCTTTGTAAAATATTCATTGAAAGTAAAGAGTATACGAGTGCAATCCTTCGCGACAAATTCATTAAGTGATCATTAAAGAAGCGAAATTGAACTGCGTGCCGTAAACGTGCGCTTGATAGTAAGTACATAAAATAAAATTAATAATAGGTTGTAATTTATAAAAGGTGCTGAAGCACTTATCCTTTCAAACGTCTTTTGCAAATTGGAATAGAATTTGTTAAATATTTGAAGCATAAGATGTATTTCCATATTTCCATAGAAAACCAGTTTTTCTCTGGATCAATGTTGTTCTCTTGCCCTATTGTCCCGTCCACATAAGAGATATGGGAATTTGGTAAAACCACTGTGCTGATCAAGGAGCAAGAATTAGCACCTTTAAATCGCCACATATTATCGAACCGTGAGTTAAATAATTCCTTCTATCAGGTTGTTACAAATGTAATGTCCGTTTTTTCCTTCAGTCTGAACTGAATCGCACCTGTGTGAAGACGTGTATGTTTTTGGTGAAAATTATTATTGTATTTGTAGAAAAGGATATTTATTTTGGAGTGTGTACCTGTTCCATTTCTTGGAAAGATTAATACACCTGACCTTGTCTCGCCTATGGAAATACTGTCGGCAAGAGATATTCGGGCAATTTACCTCTTTCAATTTAAAAAGGGATTAAATGCAGCTGCAGCAACGCGAGAAATTAATCAGACGTTCGGTGAAACCACGTGTAATGAACGCACATTACGGCGATGGTTTAAAAAATTCAGCGAGGGAAATTTTGATTTGGAAAATGAGCCTCGCGGATATGCGCGTAGCACCGTTAATGACGACGGGCTGCATGTAGAAGTTGAAAGTAATCCGTCGACAACAGTGCGTAGCCTTGCAGAAACATTTCAAGTGTCCATTGCCACCATTAGTCGTCACTTTTCTTCGACTGGCAAAGTGAAGAAACTCGATCGATGGGTGCCGAACCAATTAACGGAACCCAATAAGCTCCGTCGATTAGAGGTGGCTACCTCTTTGGCTAATCGACAGAAAGTTGAACCGTTTTTTCATCGAGTGATAACGTGTGACGAAAAGTGGATACTTTATGATAATCGGAGACGGTCAGGACAATGGTTAGATAGAGGTGAAGCACCAAGACAGCATGCACGAGCATCACTTCACCCGCGAAAGATTATGGTGACTGTATGGTTGACCAGTAAGGGTATTATTCACTACTCATTTTTGTAACCTGGTGAAACCATCACGGCAGCGTCCTATTGTGCCGAACTGGAAACTATGCATGGAAAATTGAGCCGCTTGTAGCCCTCACTAGTCAATAGACATGGACCCATACTTCTTCATGATAATGCAAGACCTCATGTTGCACGACAGACAATCCAAAAACTTTCGGAATTTGGTTACGAAATTCTCCCTCACCCACCTTATTCACCTAACCTTTCGCCAACTGATTTTCATTTTTTCCGAAGTTTAGACAATCACTTAAAAAATAGGGACTTCCCTGACCGGGAGTCTGTAATAGCAGTGTTTGAGCAATATGTGAGCCGTCAAAACCTAGATTTCTTTTCGAAGGGAATTTTTCAGCTTCCAAACCGTTGACAACAAACTATTGATGTAAATGGAGACTATTTTGCAGAATAAATATTTATATTTTTTTAAATTTAGACTTTTTTTATTCCTTACAAAATCGAACATTTCATATGTAACAACCTGATATATGGAACTCTGGGTCATAAATCAGGGAGAATTTGACCGATGGCATGGGTTATGTTAGCTTCGAGAGCTGTTGTAGTTTGTGGCTTATTCGCTAGGCCTGCGACTAAGAAAATTGGACGCTCTTTTATATCACAGAAGTGTTACCATTGTGTAATAAAGAGACTTCGAACTAATTCTAAAAAATCGATAGAAAGTTTTTACTCATCATTTATACATTCTGAATTCAATTTCTAAGCAATCACCTTCTTTGAAAAATTGAGAATCCCATTCTGTATATATACCAGGTGTATCGGAAAGTCATTATCGGTTTTTTCGTCAAAAAACTACATAATTTGCAAGAAAATAGAAAAATTTATTTATTCAAAATATTGGCCATTTGATTCTAAACGTCTTGCCCATCTTTCAGTCAATATATGGATGCCATCCCAAAAAAACTATTTGTCCTTTGAGCAAAACCATTCATTGAGCCATTTTCTAAGTTCTTCAAAATTGGTGAAGGGCTGCTCTGCAAGCGCGTATCCCATTGATGCGAAAAGATTATAGTCGGACGGGGCAAAGTTTGAAGAATACGGCGGGTGTAATATTATGTCCTATCAAAGTGCTTTCAATGCTTCCGTGACCGGTGTTACTGTATGAGATGGCGCGTTATCTTGCTGTAAAATCGCTTTACCGTGTCATTTGGCCCATTTTGGACGTTTTTGTATCAATGCATGGTTCAAATTGATAATTTTTTGTCAGCAGCTATTAGTATTAACTGTTTCATCATGTTTCAACAGTACATAGTACACACGCCACTATGGTCCCACCAGAAACAGAGCATTGCTTTGCGATCAACACGATTTGGCCTTGGAGTCGATAAGTCGGCTTCGCCAGGTGATAACCATGTTTTCTGGGGCTTAGGGTTTCCGAAATAAATCCATTTTTCATCAGCCGTCACTATTTGATGCAGAAATGCCTTCCGATTATATTTTTGCAACACTATTTCACAGACGATTTTTCGATTTTCTATTTGCCTGTCATTCAATTGATGTGGCACCCATTTTCCCATCTTTTGGATTTTTCCTATTGCTTGTAATCGGTCGCTAATCGTTTCATGGGCCACATTTAACGCTTCTACCAATTGTTTTTGAGTTTAGGTTGGGTCTTCGTCAAATAATTCCTTCTTCAAACTTTTTCGGTTTACCAGAACATTCTTTGTCTTGAACATCTATTTTTGAAACCAAATCTCACATGTTTTTATAGTTGAAGCATGCTCACCGTAAGTTCATATTAGCAAGCGATGACTTTCAGCGGATTTTTCCTTTTGATTAAATAACGAACACGAAACTCAACATTTTCAAAGAAGTATAAATCTATGACGGTATTACTTTCGCAAAATATAGCATGTACAGCTTTGAAATTTGATGTCAGTAGAATAAAATGACATACTATATGTATCAAATCATAACATTGCATACTTAAGCCTAGCGTCATATGTTAGAAAAGTCGGTATTGACTTTATGACTTTCCGGTACTCCTGGTATATATATGTATATATGTGCTTTCTCTTGCTACTAATATATTCTTTTTTTGAATCTGGTGCCAAGCAGCTCTTTTATTTTGTTAGATCCAAGTCTCTAACTAAATCTCTCAGCTTTGTTTGTGTAAACGATTTAGATCCTAAATTTTCTATACTATTAGGTATATTGAAACTTATCATCAACATGAATATACATCTGAACCGGAGTGATTTGGGTACTGGAAGATCTGGATCTTGGCTTACTAACTTGATGGTAGACGGTCTGTTAGGATACTTTATTCCCTTTTTATTTTTTGCGTTGTTACTAATAGCATTAATGTTACAAAAGTACAATCCTAGGCTCCCTCCAGACTAGTGCAACAAGGAATCTAAACACATTTTGATCCTCTTGTGATTACCTTCAATATACACATTATATACCTTATGCAGCGCTTAAGACTTATTCTGATCACCAAGTTTAGTTACAAAGTATGTGAAGTACACTTTTTTAACGAACACTGTTGATGTTTTTTAATTACAATTAAAACAAAAAAAAGATTTAACACCACGACCAGCAATTGTATTAAACAAATCCACTACAAAGTAGAAAAATGAGGTTAGGTTTACTGAAGCATAACAAAAAGCTGTTAACAGAGAAGAAGAGCCAAACTGCTTTTCAATATGACAATTTATCATCTGAATTTAAATCCACTTCTAACATTTTAAATAGCATGTAAAATATCGTTGAGTTCGTTAAAAAATGCATTTGCTTAAATATTAAACGTAGAAATGTGAAAGAATGGTGGCTTATACAGCTTTTTTATTCGGATTCAACACACTAAAAAACCACCAGAATAAGGCAAATACATTCAAAAAGCTTTTCATTGTTGGCCTGAATAATCTTCAATATAACTGTGGAATATTAAAACAAACACTAGACCACATTGTGTAGAAATTATTGCAAATATAGTTTCCACATGAAATGATTGACAAGTTCATTAGATATCGAATTAAAATTTTTTCATAATCCTGTATATTGCACCATACCTTAAGTAAACAAACGAGTACTATATAACAATAGCTAAAAAACAATTTCAAAGAGATATCGAAAGCGACTAATAATAAATCTCAATTTTAAAGTAAAATCATAATAATGATCCATTATAAAGAGAGACAAGCTCTTTTGAACTGAATAGCGCAGCTTTCTGTGTATATATAATGACAGATTTGCCCCACCATTCCACTATTTCGCCGCATGCACCGCTCGTTCTCTCGTAATTTTCCCGCACCTATACACACTTCAATTCAGCATATTTTCCCCATCTTCTTCTTTCTCATTCGTGTACAAGTGCCGTCTCTTCCATAGAAAAAGTTTCTAGAAATTATCGGAAAACAGGCTCTTCCCTTTTAACGTTCGATTCAGCTTTTCAGGACCGGACAGGCGTGCGATTAAAAGTCCAGATGTAAACTGCACTTTTAGTACAAGCATGTATTCCAGAAAATTGTCTTTATTAGAGAAAACTCTAATTTGGCTAAAATATCTGTTGGTATTTACTTTTCATGCATCGCAATCATGTAATGCAGCTTTGAATGTTCCATTTACATATGTACATTGATATCGAATTTAAACATATGCAATTTTCGTAATTCGTGGAATTTTGCTGTTTAATTTTTTTTGTACGAGAGTGTATCAAATGGAAACCTTAACAGTGCAATAAAATTCAGAAAAGTAGTATGATTGTTCCTGATATGTAGTTTCATAAAGCGACCGACAGGAGGCAGAGTAATTCCAAAACACAGAAGAAGGAAGCGTTTCAGTAAAAAGATGGCGCCTTACCATCAACATTCACTGTGTTAGAGCAGTGATCTGTTATGCGCTTTTTAAGTAGTGAAAGTGTGAAACTAATCGAAATTCATCGCAGAATGACAAAATAGTACAGTTATTCGTTTAGAAGTGCTTAACTTTTGTGGAGAATGCCCCGAGACCACTGCAAGCTCACCACGTAATAACGAGCGCAAACGTTGCGTTGGCGGATACCTTATAAAGGAAAATAGGGGTATAACTCTGAAAGAAGTAGGCACAACTTTGAAGATTAAATGCAGAACATTGTTTACGTTGTACTGAAATTCAATAAACTATTCGCCACGGCAGTTGACTGCTTAATTGAAAGATCATCACATTGATGCACGTGAAGAACTTTTTCGTCGTTTCCACATTGAAGGTGATGCATTTCTGGAACAAATTGCCATGGTTGATGAAACCTGGGTTCACTCTCACTAACCAGAAACGAGAAGGTTAAACAAGGAATGATGTTATTGCTCATCGCTGAAACTAAGAGAATTTCGCACTCAACCATCTGCTGGAAAATTAATGCTCACACTCTTCTGGAATGTAAAGGTAGTAATTTTGGAATGGATAGGGGAGTGACACTAAGTAGCATTTCTTATTTAGAAATGCTTAGAAGTCAACTTGACTTTAGGTGTATTGTTACAACATGATAACGCCCGATCGCATGCAGCCCGTTTAACAGTTCAGGCTATTCAGGATGTACAAGTTCCGTAAATTCATTCTTGGTCATATGACCTTGCTCCTAATGATTTTCATGTATTCGAATCACTCAAAGAGGCAATAGGGGGCAAATATTTCGAACATATTGAAGAGATAAAAACCGCGTTGCACGAATTTTTTCAATCACGTCCAAAAGAATTCTTTAAACGTGGTATCTATGCATTCCGAAATTAAATAATTAAACGTCAGGGATATAACATTGGAAAACAATTTGTGTAATTTCTTATTTGTTACAATATAAAATTTATAGCGATTTTAAGGTTTTCATTATGCCATTTTTTCCTATTTCATGTAATTGTTTTTGCTTCTCCCAAAGACTATGGAGTTCGGCAAATTATAAAGGAAGTTTGGTAAGTACGCTGCAAAAATTTAAGCAGTGACTTCTTGGGTTATTTTAATAATTATTATATCTTTGAATTTTTCAAAAATCACTGTTTTTCGAAAATATAGTGTTGTGAAGGTACACCATATATGTATTATAAGAATATTATATGCATTGTTATTCTCAAAAGCTGCTGAAAAGGACTATCTACCTGTTAGTGTGACGGACTTTTGACGGACTCTTTTAAAAATATTTGTAATATTCCTTATTGCGTTATAGCCGTGTACTATCAGATTCCTTAAATTATTTTCAGTTTTGACTGGGGTGTAATAAACTAGCAATTTCAAACACCTCTATTGGAAAAAATACATAAGATTATTTATGCTCGGCGATCGAGCAGGTTATAGATATTATTTCTAGTTCCTAATGGTATATCCTCTAGCAGTTCAAGAGGCTTTTCTCCAAGAAATTTTGATAAATTTTGTGACGTGTTATGCTCCCCTGTAATTGTATTATGGCGCTGCGACACGAACAGGACTTTTGCAAGAATTCAATCTAAAAATAAACTAAAATATCTATGGCAGAGTAATGAATATTTGTTTAACGGCAGGCACTATGAAATGACTAATTACCATTTTTAATATGAAAATGCACTTTCTTAATTATGAAGAATAAAACTTTTGTTAAAATTCGGTTGGCAGTAACAACTAACATATAGGGTTTTATCATCTGCTGACATTCCTGTAAAATGACAATTGCTGAACTTGACAGTCTTTATTTTGGCGCGATAACACGATATTTTACCATCTGAGTAACTAAGCACAGTGAACGGATACAAAAAATTTATTTTATTGACTTTACTGTTGAAAAACAATGTGTTCTATTGTTTTTGTTATATTGCCTGTGCTCTAGCCGATTGCTGTGTTCCCTCAGTAATGACTCTCAAGGTTAGCTTTTTCCTCTATTATTTCTATACAAATATGTACATACATTAAAAAACACAAAATAATACTCAGCATAAAATATCGTGATAATAAAATTAAGTCATTGTTAAATATTCTTAACACTACATAAAAGTACAAAAGACTATTTTGCCTTAAACATCTGTTTTACTATGCAAGGTAATCTTAGAAGACAAATACATAGTAACAGAAAAACCTACGTAGAACAGGTGTTCGTTTTACACTATGGAAAACATAACAAGTCATCAATGATACATTGTTTATTATATACATCCGCGCAACATGAATAGGACCAACTGCATATATGACATTTGTAGTTGGTATAAACATGGTAGCGCGCTGGAATTGTTATTTTCGAAAATAAGAGGGTTGATAAAAAGATGTATGTAGGTACCAAATATAATTTTTGTAAAAGTCAGTGCAAATGTACGTTACTAATGACAATAAGTAGAGTAATTAAACGCCACTTGAATACGACCAATCTACAAAACAAAAGATTCGTTTGCAATAACAAAATACTTTATTGTTCAATAATGAGTACTTTTGCCATTATTTCTTATAACCTCAAATAGTCGGGATGGAATGGAATTATACAGGGTTCTCAAGTAGTCAACGGGAAGTTCCGCCCAACTTCGTTTCAGCGCCTGCTCTAGTTCGTCAGCGCAACTGAATTGGGTAGCATTGGAGTACAATTTACGCGACAACCATCCCCAAACATTTTCTATGATGTTCAGGTCGGGGGAGAGCGATGGCCAATCGAGAACCTCCATGCCTTGTTCTTGAAACCAGCGTCGAACAATGCGCGCGGTGTGAATACTGGCATTATCCTGTTGGAAAATAAATGGCCCGCCTGCCATAACGTTGGAAAATTTGTCTTTCACCTGTTGCAGCAGCTGGACGTACTTTTCCGAATTCTGTCTGCCCTTCACTATTACTAAATCAACAGGTCCGTTATAGGAAACAGCTCCCCAT
Source organism: Dermolepida albohirtum (assembly GCA_031893035.1). NCBI lineage: Eukaryota > Metazoa > Arthropoda > Insecta > Coleoptera > Scarabaeidae > Dermolepida > Dermolepida albohirtum. The sequence continues at coordinate 265,844 of JAVIWB010002157.1, forward strand.
GCCATAACTGAACCAACATCGGCTCGCCTTCGTGACTGACTCACTTCATCTTTACGTAAATCGTGGAAATAATAAGGAAACCCATCCGGGCCATCTAAATTAAACTTCTTCTCGTCACTGAAAATAACAGTTTGCCATTCTCTTGTCCACCCCATTTTTGCTTGAGCAAACTGAAGACGTGCAGTGCGCTGAAATTCCCTTAAAGGAGGCCGTCGTTTAATTTTCAAACGTTTTAAATGCGGACAGGTCTTCAGTAACTTCTGTACAGTTCTTACCGATGCATTCGTTCCAACGTTATTCGCGATTTGTCTTTCTGTTAATGCCGAATTCAATGCTTCGCGTAATATGGCTCGACGTTCTCTCTTAGTTGTAACGGATGTTGTTCGCCCTTTAAAACGTTTTCCATAATTCTCGGGATCCCTAATAAAATTGTTCACAACCTGGTGTGATCGACTTATTTTCTTTGCAGTAGCCCTTGAGGAATACCCTTCTTGATGAAACGCTTTAATTTTTCCAATTTCTTCCATACTTAAGCACTTCTGTCGTCCCATCGTTGCACAATACCCTTAATTACAGATGTTTGTTTATCCGAATACACGTTGTAACTCGACACTCATCCGGTAGCTTACTATTAAATACTGGGCGTATCCAACCGGCGCGGTGCATTTTATATGTATGTGGTACTTACGTCACCCAATGCATAACGTTAGGCACTATTGCGCAATAATGCGTATTATTTGCCATATCATACCATTACAAACTTGCATTGTATTTTTAGCAAATGAATTGTTTTTCAAACCACCGAAAGCTTGCAACAAGTCGGGTGGTCCTATTCATGTTGCGCGGAGTGTATAAGTTTGTTTAAACATTTGTAATTTTTTAACATAAAAGTTTTCGACTAATTTTACTTCAAAGAAAACGATATGTATGTGTATATTATACAGTTGGGAGAAGAGGATAGGGATGAGATTCAGCTCAAGAGGGCTATTTTACTGAAAATCAGGTCTTTATATATTTCTCGCCTCAGGCGAAAAATAACAATTTTTTGACGTACGTAAACTATTAATAGAATTTTTCTCACTATGTACATCGTTGCTCAAAAGGAAATATCTCACACAGTATTTAAAATTTTTCGTAATTCGACTTTTCGAATTTCAATCTCTTAATTAACTATATACACAGAACCAAAATGTACACTGTGTACATTTTGGTTCTCAACGGTACGGATCGCGTACGGAGTTTGTTTTCGTACGCGTGTTTTTCGCCATAGTTTACCAGGTGCGACACTTTTTAATTATCTGCTGATGATGACAACTTGGTTGTCGAAATACGTATACAGAATTCGAAAATTAATGTGGCAAGGGGTTATATATCAACCTTCAGTGATTAAGTAAATCGGTGTCTTCCCAGTTCGGGACTTCCCATTTCGTGACACGGCGAAATTTTACCTGCTTTGTTCCCATTTCATGACTCAACCCTTTTTGATTACTTCTAGCGTTCCCATTTGGTGACACCTATACCGGAGCATTGAGCGTATCAGGGATTAGACTAGATAATGGTTTAATTGTCATGTTCTTTTGCATTTTTAGGCTATATATAAAAGTGTTTCTGACTTTATTATAGGGAAATCTAATGTTGGGTTGGGTTGGGTTTTTAATTGAAATAATTCTGTGATATTGTGTAAATATTTGACACATTTTCTTATTTAAAATTAGATTGACGTAAATAAAACCATTTTTGATCTCAAATGTGTAGTTGTTTTGTCTATGTTTATGATGTATAGCATTCCTTTAATATCGCGTCTCGAAATGGGAGACGCCGAAGGTATCATTTTAGGTAGTGTCACGAAATGGGAAATATTTGTAAGAAGTCCCGAAGTGGTCATAAGCCAGTAAATCAACCACAGGCTCCATCAAAATTACCTTTCCTAGTACCCTTGTAAAAGGGTTAATGACGTAAATAATTTGTGAATAAATATTACTTAATATTACTATTAATTAGTATATGTACATTACACTGAAAAATACATTTCGTATGTAAAATTTTTTTACATACTTCCTCGGCATAAAATTTTCCTAATCAAAATACTGAAATTATATTTTCAGAAAAGTTATAAAAGATTTCTCATTATTCGGTATTAAAAAACGAGTTCTTTCTAATACGGTTATTTTTACAGTTACCCTTGTAAAAGGAATGTTTTCAAATCGTTCCAACTTGCTCCCAATTGACCGGCGCACGCATCAATCCGGTCCTGTTCCTTAATGGCTTTGGTTCTCGCCGCAGAATATCACATTTTATTACCTCATCGCATCTCTCTTACACCGAGGAAGTCTGAAAGAACAAAATTAATTGATCCGTGCCCTATGCCTTTCGTCTTCTTTCACTTCTCGCGTCTTTTTCCATCCTTTTCACCGATGCGCGGTATGAGTCGTAAAATGTCATCGGTGCCGTGGACTCGACTCCCCGGATTTTTCATAAAAATCGACACGTTAACTTGACACCCTCGAGACGTGACAGTCTACAAAATGAATAGAAACGCAGAACGTCACTCATACCGGGATATAATGGCGCCAAGTTTAGTGGGAATACAATGGAAAGAAATTTTTTTTTCTTCGGGAGGCTTTTCTGTGTCGATAATATAATAATTCAAATCTTACAGTTTTGATTGATTTAAAATTTTAAAAAGCCTTGCTTGATTTGGTCCATTATGCGTTCCCATTCTTTCTAAGTATGTTTGATGGATGTAAAATTCCTTTTTTGCTCATTGAAAAGTTTTGTCCAATGAAATATAAAATATTATGAAGTGAAATTTTTCAAATTTAAGAAAAATATCGATTCCCATTATTTTTAAATCGAAAGATTTGAAATATTATTAGTGACTTTCGTAACTGTGAGTTAGAAAAATACTTAACGAAGATATAGTTAGGATCGTAGAAGACTTCAATGCACAGATAGGAAAGAAAGAACACATCAAGTATGCAGCAGGAAAACTTGCCGTTAATGAAAAAACAAAAGACGTCGGTCAAAGATTGTCTAATCTAGCTGCCGAAACAAATACGATCATAAGTAGTTTGAAACGTAAATATCCCTAATGTTTTGGCTAGGTCACCGATTGGTCATATGTCACGGAATTTCATGCAATTTTATGATGACCCGTTTCATTGACTTGATTTCTGAGTTTGTTATGTATGGTATACCATTTTTGTTTAGTTTACTTTATATATATATATATATATATATATATATATATATATATATATATATATATATATATACATATATATGTTCTTTAACTCTTCATTTTGTATGAATTATTTATTGTGTTTATTTAGGGTATGGCAATCTGCATTTATTTATTTTCTATGGTTGTTTATATTTTGTCCTGTTAATTTGTTTGCAATACAAAAGTGGGTCCACAAGAAAGAGTGCAGTTAGGTTAAACTGCGCAGTGAGAGACTGGCAGTTTCGTTTTCTCCCACTTTTGTATTGCAAACAACTTCCTTTCGTGTTCGCGCGCTTTAACCTAACTGCACTCTTTCCACTTGTGGACAGCGCATATCTAATTCTAGAATGAACAAGTCTGTATATAACTTCCCTCAACTTCAATACATTTGTTCCAGTGATCTTCTAATTCATGGATTCTATCCCTGAAGTGAGAATTCGGAAGACTGTCGAAATACTCTTCTACGACTGCTATTACCTCTTCGTTCGATAAAAATCGAGATATGAGAACAGTCAGAAGTCAGAGGGAGTTAAATCTGGCGAATAGAATGGATGTTGCAATAATTCGTACTTTAATTCACTGATTTTGGTGGTGATTTTCTGAGCTGTGTGAGAGGGTGCGTTTTATTAATTAATGAGTCTTCTCTCCTGTAAACAAAGTCTTTTTTCACGAATTTGTACATTCAGTTGGTCCAAAAGGTTACACTAATAATCTTAGTTTGTTATTTTACCAGTTCCGAGGCAATGTACGAACAAAATTTCTTTTGCATCCAAAAACACTGATGCTAACACCTTCTTGGCCGATTCCTGGATCCTAACTCGCTTCGGAGACAAAATACCTGGTCCACACTACTCTTTAGCCTTTTGTTTTGATTAAGGATCATGGTGGTAAACCCAAGTCTCCTCCATAGTGATGAAACGAAAACCAAAATCGTTTTTATTCTTTCTAAAACGCTTCGAATGTTGCTGAGAAAGTCGCATTCGAATGTGTGTTTGTTCCATTATTAACGAATGCTGAATTCGTTTTGTAGACAGCTTTCAGTTACCAAAAACTTCAGTCAAAATTGCTCACACTGCCTAATGAGATGCCTAGGCCTTCTACTACATCTTTTTATTGTTCTAGTTGAAGGTGAACTGTCCTTATACATCTTTAACAATCGTTCAGGAATTTATTTTGGTGCTACGCCTTCCTAAAATAAGAATTTTTTTACTCCACGGTATTTAATTTTTTCCATTGAATGAGAAAATATAAAATGACAAAGTTTCACATGTGTTTATAAAAAAGTAGTACAATTTTTAGAAAAATAAAACGACGAACCTAATAGCGCCATCTCTTATTGAATGACAAAACTTATTGGACGATCTGGTCTATTGAAAGCATTGAGACTTAATTAAAATGGCGAAATAGAAGAATATGAAAGAATGAGAAAAGAATGTAAAAAGACGATAAGACATATAAAGAGAAAATGGACAGAGGAAAAGATGAAGATATAGAAACAAAAATAAAAAAGAAACGCAAAGTAATTTTACCAGAGTATTTGTGAGCAAAATAATATATATAATATAAGCATAAAATAAGTGGTATAAAAAGTAAAGGAGGTAATCATTGAAAATGAACAAGAGTATAAGAAATAGGTAGACAACATTTTGAAGAATTGCTAAACGATAATTGACGAAAGAAGAAACCCCAAACGAAGAAGATGATAAATTGTAGTGGGAGAATCTACAATAGAAGAAGTAAAAGAAGAAAAAGCTCGGGGAAAAGATAAAATCAACAATAAATTGATGAAATACAGTAGTAATTTGTTTTAAAATATTCGTATTCCCCAATTTTGAAGATATAGAATGAAGAAACTACATCGAGAGATAGGGAAATTGGACAAATACTCACAATTCAAGAAGAAAAGGACAAGCAGGAATACCAAAATTTAAAACAAATTAGGGAAATATCAGTGCAATACATAGTCTGAAGCAAATAATGCTAAAACATGTGAATATATGAATGGAATTGCGATGATGTTTGTGGATTATCTACAAGCCTTTCATTCCTTAAAGAGAGGAAAACATGATAGCCATAAGAAACTTTAATAAATAAGCGAAAGTAAGAAAAGTTACATTGATGACGATGAAAGCGACGAAAATGACCTTCAAAAGATTAAAGGGAGAAACAGAAGAGTTTAAAACTAATAAAGGTGTTAAATAAGGTGACGCACTGTCAGTAACTTATTCAGTATACCACAGCAATATGTAATAAGGAAGATAAATAATTGCTCAGAACAAAACGAGAATAGATAGTACTACATGCGAATTGCATCGAAATAATTACAAAAGAAAACAGATTGTCAACTAAATATTACAAGAAATAATGAATGAGGAAAGTAAATTTGGACAAAGTATAAATGAGAGCAACATTTAAATAGCAATGCTTGAATATAAATCGGTAGGTATTCAATATATACAAACTGGGGATTATAATTTTTAAGATGTGGAGAAGTAGAAACATTTGGGATAATGATGTCGTGCGATGGCAACAACTCCAAGAAATGAAAAAAAAAGTTATGACAGTAAACCGACCATTCTAAGTTAATAAAATGCTATTGATAGATAAAACTCTTACAAAAAGAATAAAATTAAAAATATATAAGACCATCGGTAGTCCAGTGATACTTCATATAGATGATACGATGAAGATGACGAAAAAAAGATTTTAAAAACTATACTATTTTGATCGAAGCGGAAGAAAATATATGATAGTAACAATTGAGGCGGTGAAGGATGCAGTAAAAAACAAGTAAACAAATGTAAATAAAGAATAAAATGGCTGCACCATATGGAGAGCAGAAGGAGCAACAATAAAAGCAATGATGGAATTGGAACCAAGTGGAAGACGTTCAGACAGACCCGGGTCAAAATAACTGAAAGAACTAGAGAATTAGGGCAGAGCGGATATAGGGAATTGTCAGGGAAAGATTAGAAATCTATGGAAGTAGATAGCCACCAGAGGTATACGAAATACGAAAATGGGGATGGATCCATTCTAATAATGTATTTAGATATAGACTTAGAAGTGTCGAAACTTATTCTATCTATTCGGAAAAAATAAATTAGATGAGGAATTTAATCACTAAAAAAACATGAAGATGAGAGTAAAATTTTGCTTCAACACAATGACGCAATGTCACATCAAACGTTTATGTAGTGTACCTTTGACAAAATTAAGTTTTTGGAAAGACTACAGAAACGTTGACTCTAATTAAAGTGGAACTCTGGCTGACTCAATAAAAACTGATGAAAAATAGTTCCTTTGTTAGAAAGTAGTTTTTTTAAATCTAAATACGTATTTGTCATCATCAGCATTAGAAAAAATACTATTGTTGATGATAACAACTTTGTTATCGAAACACGTAATTATATTTAGAAAGTTCAACGTATTAAAGATAAATGTTGCGAGAATAAGATCGGTTAATTTCGAAATTATGTTTATTAAATAGTTTTGATATAAACGATTAATTATGAATGCATTTATTTTACCATGGTTCAAACAATACTATTAGGTTGGGAATAAATAGGGGTTCTCAAGCATGTATAAGAGCTTCGTGTTCGTCTAAACAATGGCACATTTCTCAGTAATAATATTCTGAGAGGGCTAAGTATATTCAGATATATTTTGCTTTGGAAACTAGTGTTGCTTGGCGACACCCTGAACGCGTTAGCGTGTGGTTGTTTTCTAAAAGTAAGTTGAGTATGCAAAGTGGGGAAATACATTAAAATATGCGAAAGAGGTCGAGGAGTTTTTGTAGTGACTGTATCTCGATTTATACAAACATTAAAACAAAAAGCTTTTTTATTAACTCGCTCATTTTGATGAAATTTTGGTATATAAATTAAATTCTGACATTTACGAATAGAGTGATATTTGTGACTACTACAATGCAGTTTGATATATGCACTAATGAATGAAAAAGCGAAGCACTGAATTGACTATATCGTGCTTGAAGCATACATATATATATAATTGATGAATACATACACAAACCTCGATGTATATCCGAAATATATCGCTGTCGTTTATCAAATTTTTAAAAATTCTTGAAAACTATTTATTCATTTATTAGTGAGGAATATAATCTTGGGTAATTCACAGACGACTACTCTCCACTAACACGTAGTTCTCGAAATTATTTCTTGCCAAACATAAAAAACACACCTAGGAACTTATTAATTAACAAACTTTTTAATTTCTCCTATAGTTTAAAGTTGTTCTAGTAGTGTAGGATAGTTAAAATTTAATTTGACCCTAAGCCCTTTAGAGATGTAACTTTGATTTACTTCGGTTGAATCTCCATCTCCATCACTGAACTTTTAGACTTAACTTTGTGCAATTTCTTCATGTCTAACTATAAACTTTGCGTGGTGCCTTTAAAATCTGTTTAAGTAGGTAACTTCAGCGAAATAGTAAAGTCAAATAAAAAGACCGATACCGAACATTTATTTTTGTACCGAATAAAAGTCAAATGATATATGTACGTCGACCTAATACCGTGAGTTCGAGTGAATAATTAAGGTAAGCTATAAATATTATAACTTCGTTGGCGACATTGATTAAATGATTAAATGAAAAATCAAACTTTTGTAGTTGCCAATACAGTGTCACATCAAATTATGTCACTTTTAATAAAATATTATAAAGAAAGATAATCCAATTATTTATATGAATGTTAAATTTTGTTAATTTTTCTAATTTTCAATTATATTTATTTAAGTATTTGATGTTCATACCTTTTTCTTTTTTATTTATGCAAGAAGTGGTCAATAAATTTTGAACTAATCTTGCATCCTACTTCTTTCCTCGTTGAAGTTTTGAATTTTTTTACTTATTTGAGTAAAGAATAATATTATTGCCTCCCTCTTTCGGCCAATACAAGAATGTATTGACCGATAAAGCGAGAACGCGTCTATCTCACAGATCGGTAACTAAGTTTCCAGTGTGTAATAGACAGACGCTTGCGTCACGGCTTTTTGCCAATTAAAGAATGTTAAAAGGGATCATTCTATTATTAATAACAACCTATCTACTACATATGTTTCACGGAATTCACCGATCTTCAGTCAGATTTGTGTTAGTAATGAATGATTCCTTCATAGCGTTTAACATATCATTTCGAATAATATCATATCTCCCTCTCTCGACCAATACATAAATGTATTGACCGACAAAGCAAGAACGCTTCTATCTTACAGATCGGAGACTATGTTTCCAGTGTATAATAGACAGAAACTTACATCAAGGCTTTATGCCAATTAAAGAATGTTAAAAAGAATCATTCTATTATTAATAACACCCTATCAACTACATATGTTTCACCGATATCACGGATCGTCAGGTTGATTTGTGTTATTAATGAACGATTCTTTCTGAGCGTATTATCATATCATTTCGATACAGAAAAATAATGAGTAATATTATTGCCCCCTCTTTCGTCCAATACAAGAATGTATTGACCGAAATGTTATGTTAAACACTATAAAGGAATCGTTCATTAATAACACAAATCTGCCTGAAGATCGGTGAATTCCGTGAAACATATATAGTACATAGGGTGTTATTAATAATAGAATGATTCCTTTTGACATTCTTTATTTGAGTGAACTTTTAGCACCTTACCAACCAAGCCTTGTAGTCGCTTGTGTATATATGTGGTGTTGTTAAAATGTGAACATCTTAACTTTGGGAAAAAGAAACTTCTATGAGATCTAAATTGTATTGGTCGAAGGTGATAGTCAAACTTAAGTAAGAGGTAAGAATGATGGATTTTGATTACAAGCATTAACCCTTCTTCTACTCAGGATGTAGTAGCATTTTGGAATTAGATTCTAGAAATAATTGGTATAGACAAGCACAATTAAAAGTTGTTCCGACGAGTATGAAAAATAGTTGAAAACTACTTTAAAGTTTTTTTACTTTATAACAAAATACCTTTTTCTCGGCACATATTATGATATGTAAATGCACATTTACAAATGCCTTTTATAGATTCGAATGGAGTTATGGCCTTCTGTGGAAAACGAGAACAAACTTTAAAACAAACTTTAAAAAGTTCGTTCTAAACGTACGTAGCTTCTCATGTGTACGTTTTAGTCGGTTCGCAGGTTGTGGCAAAAGTTTCCTGCCTTTTTCGGAATTAGTTTTTAACGAAAACGAATAAAATTTACAAACCTAATACTTTATGTACGTATTTTATGTACGTAGATATATGATAAACATTTACTTTGCATATTGATATGTTGCAGAAAGTTTCTAACAAATTTAATATTTGAAACTTATGCCAATCTAATTTAAAACTTTTTTTTAATAATTGAATGCTTTTACCACTACACACATGTAGTATTTAGTATACAAAATATGATTAGTAATAGACAAAATGTATCGAAAAGAAAAAGCGTAGAAGTGAAAGAAACAAGTTTTATAACCCTGACAATGAGATGAAGTTATTTAAAGTAAAGTACCTTATCGTCTATTCTTACATCTAAATATTCAGTTCAAAAGGTTAACGAATTTAGTTGTTATAATTGCATGTCGTTCAGGATTTGCTATGGTGTAAGGTGTTATTATCAATGAGGTGAATGTTAGCTTCGTCAGAATACTTTGACTGCCTATAGTTACTTAAAAATTGCTTAAAATCAGTCCCTTTTTTGTCGGCAGGGGCTGAAAAATCCTGTGAGAAAGTTTGGCTTAACTTTTCTTGAAGAAGCTTAGAATAATCTTCTATACCAGCCACCTATATCTTTTGGTATTTCATTAATAAAACACGTAAGGCATATTATCAGTAAAGGTTACGGAATTTGGTTGTTAATAAATGCTTGTAATTTATAATTCGCTATGGTATAAGGTGCCATTATTTATGGGCGTGTGATGTTCATCAAAGATGCTTTGACTACCCAGTGTTATTCAGAAAATAATTTGTTGAAAGTCAGTTCCTTCTTTATCTTTAAGGAGTGGAGAATCCTGTGATAAGGTTTGCCCTAAACTTCCTTGAACAAGTTTACAATAACTTTTTGTCCCAGGCTCCAAAATCTCCTGGTATTTCCGTAATAGGATAGGTATGGGACATTATTCATAGAAGATTAAGTAATTTGGTTGTTAATAAATGCTTGTAATGTATAATTTGCTATGGTGTAAGGTGCCATTATTCATGGGTGTATGTCTCCTGTGATGTTCATCAAAGATGCTTTGACTGGCCAGTGTTTGACATTATCCATAGAAGATTAAGTAATTTGATTGTTAATAAATGTTTGTATTTTAGAATTTGCTTAGGGTACGAAGCGCCCTTGTTTATGGGAGTATGTGTCTTGTGATGTTCGTCAAAGATACTTTGACTGCCTAAAGTCATATAGAAAACATTACTACAAGTCAGTTCCTTTTCTATTTTTAGAGATTGAAGAATCAAGATTTGCTCTAAATTTCCTTGAAAAAGCTTAGAAGCTCCATCTCTTTAAGAATTATTATGACAGTATCACCTACAAAAGTGGGGATATTTTTGGTTCTAAGTCACGAACACCACATGTATACAATAGGCACAGACCGAATCTAATACATTTGAAGTATTATTACCCTTGTTAAAAGCAGATGCCGCAAAAATGTTAGTGAAGCAAGCTTTCTGGTGAAAATGACCTTTTAATAATAATTTTTAATGGTAGCTGTACTATGTATTCGATCTATAGTATAGTGGCATTTCCTGGGCCTAAACTGCTAGGAAAGAATTAAATTATTTTGTTCTATGATGAACTTGAATCTTTTAAGTAAAAATGAAGTTAAATAACAAAAGAAACTGCAAACTCAAGTTAATAAAAGCCATTAATCAATGTTCATATCTTAACATTAAAGCGATGTAGTTAGCTTTTGCGCATATTTTATACAATCTTAAAAATTGATTTAATTGCAAAATGCAGCCTGAAAAGGAAGATTTAAGAAAATATATTAATTTTTTGCTTTGTAGACTTCCACAGTCATTGCTTATGGTTAGTTCATCTTGGCTTCTGGTTTGTAATCGGTTCTTAGTACTTCTGCTGCCAACGTTTTGTCTTGACCTGCATGAGACTCCTCGGGGTTTAACTGCTGTCACTGCTGTCGTTTTTGCACTAAAATAGGTGTAAATCTGGTGTAATTTGTCATGGATTTTGGTAGAATTGAATGGATATGGGTCCAGTTTCAAACCTGTGCATAGCAAGCGTAAAACTATTGGAACAACGCTTATGCTCTGAAACACGAGGCTGCTTTGTTTTGCTAATATATATGTACACTGCCACACGAGCAAGGAATTCTGTACATGCCGGGTGCTTCTAGAGAATCACTGTCTTTTATTGAAAAGTTTGGATGGAAGAATGGGTTTAAAGATGGTTTTAATATTATTGAGATCGTTTTAACTATTTTTAAGGAGTTTTCTACTAATGCGGTCAATGATGCATTGTATACAGGGTAGCTAGGCTTTAGAAATAGGAGATGAATGCTGAGTATTAAGTTATGGAATTCTAGGGTTAAGATATATGTAGGTCATGGTCTGTTGAATATCACCTTTGGAAAAATTGGTGTTTATTAAAGTGGTGATGACTTAATTTCTGGAGTATCAGGAATTAAGTTATGTCACCAATACCCTAATAATATATTCGTTCTTTGTTTTTGATCAGACTATTTTAACAATCAAAGATAATTGAAATTTCATTTCGAAGACTGAAGGGTGAAGTGTGTGAGTAAATTTAATATTGATTTTATTTGCGAGTCTTACTTAATCTACTAATTGATGTTTAAAATAAATGAGAAAATATACCAATCTTTAAAAAGATAAACACAAGTTTAAAAGTGTTTTTTGTGTCCTTCGAACAATTCTATTCTTCTTTGTATATGAAAACACAAATCACGTTGATCTCTGCAAATTAACGGTTATTATTTAATATTGAAGCATAAAAGGCCACGTTTGTAATCCCCCTATTGTGTATCAGAAAAGGAAAACTGGCAGAATATTACGTAGATTTAGTGCGGACACATCAGTAACGATTCATAATTGAAACGAATTGTTCATTTATTCCCAAACCGTTTCGTTTCCCATCCCGCTTATTATGTTTGCTTCGATGGGAACATGCTGTGTGCTTTGCTGTATTCCAATTTTTTTAGTTCGTAAATTGTGTGAACGGCCTCCGAAGCGGTAACGACTGCCGTAAATTGAAACTTTTCGATAAAAAAGAAAAATGAAAAGCGGTGCTGTTTTCGAATGGTGGATCGTCAATTTTACAGATCGTACATTTCGAATTGGATCCTGTCTCTTTTTGCCATTAACAAATTATGGCTTTTGTCCATGTTAAATTCTTTGTATTATATATAGTATTTATTACAGCTCTTTGTTACTTCCTAATAATAATAACAATAATTATAACATAGATAACATTTAGTAGAAATATAGAAGGAAGCGCAATAAATATACAACTATGGCATCAAAAGCAGGTCAAAAATTATAATTTGATCTCTGGAGTTATTTCTAGACAACCCCATGAAAGCTAAACGTTTGAGAATAATTAAAATGTTAATAACACCCTGTTTACGACGAGTTTCGAGTAATAGACACTCTTAAGGCAAACGATGGTGTTATTAACAAATTTATTCTCTGTGGATTATCAGGTCATTTGCAGCACAGCGAAAAAATGAAAAAACAATACCCCTTATCTTCCGAACATGCAATTGTCCCAACGAAAGATCGAATTTCTTGTTCGTCCCGCCAAATAGCGCTTGGTATATGGTATTAGGTGAACGTTTGAGAATAATTCAAATGTTAATAACATCCTCTTTACGATGCGTTTCGGGTAATGAACTCTCTTCGGGCGAACGCACTTCGTTCTTTCGTTTGAACATTTGCATGTTTTTTTGTCATTCTTTTGCTGTACAACAAACGATACGATAACCGACAGAGAATAAGTTAATAATATCACATATTAGCTGAAGAGAGCTTATTACTCGAAACCCATGGTAAATAGGGTATTATTAACATTTTAATTATTCTCGTTTACTTAATCGCATATGCCAAGTTTGAAAGTGTCCAGAGAGAACATAGCTATTGATTTGGTGGAACGACACGCATTTAGTTCTTTCACTGGACAATTGCATATTCACAAAACAGAAGGAAGTATTGCTTTTTCAACTTCCTGAAATCCTCCAAGAATGTTATCTCAATATATATATTGTATATGTTTGAACAAAGATTCTTGTATATATATATATATACCAGGGGTACCGGAAAGTCATTACCGGTTTTAACAGATGATAAATTGTCATATTGAAAAGCAGTTTGGCTCTTCTTCTCTGTTAACAGCTTTTTGTTATGCTTTAGTAAACCTAACCTCATTTTTCTACTTTGTAGTGGATTTGTTTAATACAATTGCTGGTATGGTGTTATATCTATTTTTTTGTTTTAATTGTAATTAAAAAATATACAGTGTATATATAAAAAGTGTACTTCACATACTTTGTAACTAAACTTGGTGATCAGAATAAGTCTTAAGCGCTGCATAAGGTATATAATGTGTATATTGAAGGTAATCACAAAAGGATCAAAATGTGTTTAGATTCCTTGTTCCACTAGTATGGAGGGAGCCTAGGATTGTACTTTTGTAACATTAATATATATATAAAGTATATATATATATATATACCCAATATATATATATATATATATATATATATATATATATATATGAGAGATATAGAGATGTAACATAAAAAGATACCAGATTCAAAAAAAGAATATATTAGTAGCAAGAGAAAGCACATATATACATATATATACCAGGAGTACCGGAAAGTCATAAAGTCAATACCGACTTTTCTAACATATGTCGCTACGCTTAAGTATGCAATGATATGATTTGACACATATGTCATTTTATTTTACTGACATCAAGCTTCGAAAGCGTACATGTTATATTGTATTTTGCGAAAGTAACACTGTTATAGATTGATACCTCTATGAAAATGTCGAGTTTCGTGTCTGAAAAAGTGCATTTTCCTTACTTTTCTTATTTAATCAAAAAAAAAAGCCGCTGAAAGTCATTGTTTGCTGGTGGAAATTTACGATGAGCATGTTCCAACCGTAAAAACGTGTGAGGCGTGGTTTCGATCATTCAAAAATGGTGATTTCGATGTGCAAGGCAAAGAACGTTTTGATAGACCGAAAAAGTTTGAAGGTGCGAAACTGCAGGAGTTCGGATGAAGACCCAACCTAAACTCAAAAATGATTAGCAGAAGCGTTAAATGTGGCTTAAGAAACCTCTAGCAAACCATTACGAGTAATGGGAAGAACTCAAAAGATGGGAAAATGGGTGCCACATCAATTGAATAACAGAATGAATGAAAAAGTGCAAAAAATCATGGTTACCATCTGGCAAAACCGCGAAAAATGTTTCTGTTTTGTGTTTGGTGGGGCCAGAGTGGCGTGGTGTATTACCAACTCTTGAAAGCTGGTGAAACGGTTAATACTGATCGCTACCGATAACAAATTATCAATTCGAATCATGCATTCACAGAAAAACGTCTCATACAGCAAAACCGGTCAAAGAGCCGTTGAAAGCGCTTGAATGTGACATAATATCATACCTGCTGTACTATCCAGACATTGCCCTGTTAGACTATCGCCTTTTGGCATCAATGGGACACGCGCATGCAGAGCAGCACTTTGCCAATTTCGAATAAATTAAAAAATGGCTCGATGAATGGTTTTGCTCAAAGGACAAACAGTCTTTTTGGGATGGTATCCATATATTGCCTGAAAGGTGGGCAAAATCTGTAGAATTAAATGGCCAATACTTTGAATAAATAAATTTTTCCATTTTCTTGAAAATTATGTAGTTTTTTTACGAAAAAACCGGTAATAACTTTCCAGTACACCTGGTATATATAGCAATTCATAAACTCGTATACTACCAGAGATAGAACCTACTCTAGCCGAAATATTATTAACTAATATTCTTATTATTATTACCATTTTAATATATATCGTACTGTATATTTTACCGGTCCTTAAAAAGTCTATTCTGGTGATGTTTCAATAAAATAAATAAATTTAAGTGAAAGAGAAATTTGTCTGTGAAATTTTGAGACGTAATCTTAATCCGAAATTAAACAAATTAGAATTGCATTAAATGTAATATTAAAACAAGTG
The DNA here is from genome assembly GCA_031893035.1 of Dermolepida albohirtum. NCBI lineage: Eukaryota > Metazoa > Arthropoda > Insecta > Coleoptera > Scarabaeidae > Dermolepida > Dermolepida albohirtum. The sequence continues at coordinate 281,269 of JAVIWB010002157.1, forward strand.
CAAGTATATTCGTCGTAGGTACGATTTTCGTGGAAAAGAGGCTTTTGTTTGATTTACAGATGTTATTTTACAAAGAAATTTCTCGTTGGAAATATTCGTAATATCACAAAGGTTGTTATAATAAAATAATTTTTAGTTTTCAAAATTGACTTCTATGAAAAAAAAAAACAGATACAAAAAAATTAAATGTACGCAAAAGTGTAGCAGAATTAATTAATTTGTTTCTTCCTTTATTACGATAAAACAGTCCCAATATAGATTGGCACTATTTCTGTAAATAGACTTTTATTGTTTCTACTGAATTTTGCCATACTGTATTATTATATTATGACTTTTTCAACATCAATAAAATGAAGTTGTAACTCTTCATTAGATTTTATACGTTTCACAGTTATATTTCTTTTACCACTTGTGATCGCTGGCACCTGATCCGAATATGTTCTGAGCTGTGTACATATTTTCATTTCTGTCACTTTTCCGTGTTTTCTTCTCCAAAACCTTTTCGTATCCTTTACACGCATTGCTTACTAAAAAATATCTTCATAGTTATCATGCTTACTTCGATTTTCTTTCTCATATGTTGGTATTACAAGCAGTCATCTATGTCTCTTATACAGAATAAAAAAATGTAAATATAAAATATATTATTGATTACATAACAACAAAACAAAAAATTCGTTTATAATTTACGGATTTTCAACTGGAATCTTGGGCTCAGTCCATTATTTCTATACCAACTTCCTTAATCTAATTGTTCAAGGTGTTCGTCTGATGGGTACGAACGTTACCGTCTATAAAAATGAATTTTTCCTCCGCTACTGCTGTACACGGGTTATAGATTTTCATTAAAATATCTCCGGGCACTGAGAGATAAATTTCCTATGATGCAAAGGTCGGTATATCCTCCAGTACTTATCCCGGTCTATACCATTATGCCACCCTCATATTGAGAGCTTTTCCGGAAAAGTTGTGGGTTATTGCGTGTGCCAGATCTACTCCAAATCAGAATATGCCTACTATCTGGATTTGTCACTGATTAATGCTCACCTCCATTCATTATGATACAAATTGTTTTATTTGCCTACACTCTACAAGCTCTTTTACGTTCTGCAGTGAGTCGAATGCAAACTAGCGGTCTTCGAGCATATACAAAGACGCTAAACGATTTTTTATTGTTCGCGTTGATACGCTATATAGTAGTTTTTTTTCATGTTTTTAAATTATTTTATACGATTCGGTCCAAATATGAAAATTATAATCAGAAATTAACGTTAGTGAGTTACAGATATTCTAAGGAGAAATTTCTATGTCTAGTTGTCAGTATCACAACGCACGTATTTCTTCACGTAAGACCTTGGATGTAAACTAATGATCTTGAGGCATTCCTATTACTTGCGTTGCTAGTAGCCTTCCAGTAGCAGCACCAAAATTACTTAGAATTTCGGTCTCATCTCTTAATATTATTCATGTGATCGACCTCCATCAAAACAGTTTACAAAAAGTGATTCCAAAATCTAGAAATTATAGTTTGGTTCACTACAAAGTTCAGCAACACTTTGTTGTATTCCTATACTTGGTCATCGTTACTTGATGCAGTACTTTTATTTGAAAGGCCTCAGCCCAACCAATATAAAAGCAGAACTGAATGCTAGTCTGGGTGAGTCTTCACCTTCGTTTACAACAGTGAAATATTGGGTAGCAGAGTTTAAACGAGGCCGTATGAGCTACCAAGATGAGCATCGTAGTGGTCGACCAAATGAGGCGACGACTACAGAAATGGTGAAGAAATTCCACAAAGCGGTACTGGATGATCGTTGACTAAAAGTACGCGAGCTAGCAGACATAGTAGACATTTCAAAAAGTGCGGTACATTGCATATTATTTGAAAATTTGGACACGAGAAAGCTGCGTGCAAGATGGGTGCCGCGTTTGCTCACACTCGAGCTAAAACAGTGTTGCGAAGATGTTACAATTGAGTGTTTAGCGAAGTTTTACAACAATAAAGCAGAATTTTTACGCTGTTTCATAACCATAAATGAAACATGGGCTCATCACTTCACACCCGAGAAGAATACTCAAAAGAACAATCAAAACAAAGGACTCAAAAGGGAGAACCGGCTCCAAAGAAGGCGAAGACCGTTTCATTTGCAGGCCACGTCATGGCATCGGTTTTTTGAGATGCGCGTGAAATAATTTTCATTGACTACCTAAAAGGGAAAACTGTCAACGACGAGTATTATGCGAATCTATTGCAACGTTCGAGCGAAGAAATCAAGCAACAACGGCTGCATTTGTCTAAGAAGAAAGTGTTGTTTCATCAAGACAATGCACCAGCTCACAAATTCGTTATTTCAATGGCCAAAATTAATGCATAAAAGTTTGAGTTGCTACCTCATGCACCCTATTCGCCAGATTTAGCCCCCTCGGATTATTTTCTGTTCCCAAAGTTGAAAAAATGTCTTAGTGGTCAAAGACTTTCCAACGATGAAGACGTGATGTCGGCAGTTCATGGCAGCAAGACAGTTCTTATTATAAAAAGGGTATCGAACTTATTGAATATCGCTGGGAAAAGTGTATAGAGATGAAAGGAGATAATGTTCAAATATAAGTATATTTCTTTCCAAAATTTTTTTGTTTTTCTTTGGGTCGGGTACTTCTAGGATCACCCTCGTATTTTATGTCGCTTCTGAAAATAAAGAAAACACAATTTACTGAGTATCAAATACTTGAAATTTCTTTATTGGTGTGGGATAAAAGCAAATCTTTTATCCCACTGGTATATATATATATGCACATCCAATATAATTTTATTTAGCGTTACCTGTTAGTAAGTTATTAAATATGTCTAAGATTCCAAAATCTTGTTTAATTTAATAAAGTATAATTTGTAAAAGTAACCCTTTTTTATTTATCCGACTATTGTGTTAACTGGATACTAGGTCTGCTTGCTCCAAAAGACTTCAATTTAAAAGGAGTCAATCAGATTAAAATATTGTGTTGTGAGGCGATTTTACTCGAACGTTTAAAATTTATTTAATGCTTCATAGTACTAATCACAACAACATGTACAATATCTGCTAATTGTTTAGAACAGTGTATACATCAGATAATCGCCCTCAAAATACGAAGGAGGGATGATATTTCAATCTATTTAAAGAACAAATTTTTCGTGGCTTATGTTAACAAATTTCTCACTGTTTCGTAAAATATTCCACACCTCACAATCTTTACACATACATACATCGTACATTGATTTTTACATTTCGTTTCTTGCACACAATTTCAACCCCGTAAAAGATACAATTTCACTTGATTTAACATGAATTTCCCTGTTTCACATTCGAACTGGCTCGGCGGTGGCAGCGTCGGCACCTTACACATGCATGGGTACAAGACTTCGCGACAAAGATGACTATTTGTCAGGTCGTATTCCCAAACATATTTGCTATAGCTCGAGACACATTTGCTACGTTTATCGCAGCCAACGTTTCTTGCTACTCGCTCGTATATGTGTTTGTGTGAGGAAAAGCTCTAATCTCAAGTCAAACAAGCATAATTGAACTTCCGAATATGAACGTGATGGGATGTTTAATCAAAACCGTATTCTCTTGTTTTAAATCTTTATCATTTGAATATATGTACATACGCGTAAGAAAGTAGTGTTGTGTTAAGTATTATGTACATATATATAGCTTGTGTACATACTTATCTTTGTAAATAAGCTATAGGGAATGGCGTCTTAATGTTGTAACAAAATAGTAGGCGTTAATTTATTGACGTAAATCTCGTTGTGATATTTTTATTTCACCTTCAAATTTTAGCTGACTGAATAAATGATTTAATATGTATCGCGGTTTACTCTTCAACTTGGTAGATTTTATATGCAGGATTTTATGTGCAACTTCTTGTATCAAGTTTTCAGTTTCCTGTTAGTATATTCAGTAACATGTCAATAGACTTTATGCTTCTGCTCATTAAGTATTCCGAGAAATTTCTTTTCTTGTCTTTGAATTGGCAAGTTTTTCAACCATCTCCGAGGTCTATTATTATGACCCACTTTTTTCTTCTTCTGTTGAATAAAGCTGGTAATTTTTTTCAAATTAGTTCAATTTTAAATTCCGGAAATGTAGATTATAAATAAGAAAAATCACGTTACTCTTATTGTTTTGGGTTGACCGCAAAACTCGTGCGGTTTTTAAGACAAAATTTAAAGGTAATATTTTTATTAGAAATTAATTTTTAGGTATAGGCTATTTTGATTAATGATCCCATATCTTTGAATGTAAAAATTAATCATATACATTTATATATATATATATATATATATATATATATATATATATATATATATATATATATATATATATATATATATGTACTCACTCCACATAAATATGCCCATTGTCGACCTACTTATACAAGGGTAGCCGTTATATTTCTGGAATAGCCAACAAAAAAAATTTTTTTTATCGAAAATAGTTTCATTGCTTTCCAAAATATTCTGCTTGAAAATAAATGCATTATTGCAGTCGTTTAAACCAATCCGAAAAGCATTGCTGCCACTGTGAAAGCGGTATCTCCAAAATATGAGTTTTAAATGCCTCAACTGCCTCTTTCGGCGTAGAAAACCGTTGATCACGAAGTTTATGTTACACGTGTAGGAACAAAATGAAATCACAGGGTGCTAGATCAGGGCTGTATGGTGGATGGTTCATCAATTCTATGTTTTGCCCGGTCAAATATTCTATTGTTTGAACTGACCTGTGAGAGCTCGCACTGTCATGGTGGAGAATGATTTGTCGTTTTCGGTTTGTTTTCCTTATTTCTTCTAAAACCTTTGGCAAGCAAATAGTTGTGTATTATTCGGATTTGACTGTTCTATAACTCTCTAAAGGCACGGTTGCAACTCATCTTGGAATACCCACATAGTCGACTGCTGTTTATTATCGACCTCATACGCATAGATCCAAGATTCGTCACCTGCGACGACTTTATAAATGTTCTTTGAAGTACCGCCATTGTATTTTTTGTGCATTTCTTGGCACCAATCGACGCGAGTCCTTTTTTGAGCGGTTATCAAATTATGTAGTACCCAACGTGAACATAGCTTCTTAACGGCTAAATGTTCATGCAGGATCTTATGCACGCTAGTGTTATTAATACCTACAGATGCCTCGATCTCACGGTAAGTCACATGACGGTCTTGCATTATCAATTCAGACACTGCATTAATGTTTTCCGGCACAACATTTGTGGGACGACCTTCACGAAATTTATAGTCCAAAGAACGTCGTCCAAGTGTGAATTCACCGTACCAACGATATACTGTAGTTTTCGATGGTGCTTCATCACCATATAAATAATTCAGCTCGTCGATGCATTCTTATTGAGATAATCCACGCCGAAAGTTATGAGAAGTAATTGCACGAAAATGTTCGCGAATTAATTCCATTTTTTCGCTGACATAAAATTTTCAAGTTACTGTCAACAATAGAAATAGCAACCGGACAATAAAACCGTCAAGGTAAATAAATCGTCAAAAATGACAAACTTCACGATGTGAACATCAGATCGGGAGCAACAGTAACAGTGTTGCCAGTTCTCGAAATATAAACGGCTACCCTCGTACGACTTGCGATTCCATGTAATTACATTTGCAACACATAAAATAGAAGTTTGAAAAACACAATTATAATCTAAAATAAATAAAAATTTATTTTTATTCGTCATTAAAGTAAAACAACAGACAACACTAAATACATCAGTGATATGGTACACCCATGGCTGTCGTCTCCAACTAGATGCTTAATTAAAAATTCAAGAAGAGATTTTAATTTGAATACGATAATAGATGTAAAATACTCAAAACTGCATAGCCATTATCGATCAACTTAGCTAGTCGTCCGATCTATATATCTTTGATTCAAATAATTGAATTTAAGTAAAATCCAAAAAATAAATCAATTTAAAATTCAAAACTAAATTAGTAAATATATTTTTAAAATGTTATTAGTATCTTAAATGAAACATAAAAGCCGCTAACATTTCGCCATAAATTGAATTAACGAGCAATTTTTATAAAAATAATTATGTACAAATTTTAGCACGTCAGATTGCTTTTAAAGGTAAACGAATTGTCTTCCAATCGAGTGTATTTACACAGTTTATGTAGCGCGCTGTATCTTTCGGGCTTGCTCTGAACATAAACAGAGCCATTCGGACTAATTGGATACCCTTCGTTTATTAATAATTAACCACATTATCAATCCGACATTTTTGTTATTCTTTTTAAAACGTCTCAAATTAATTTTCCTAATTCTTTCTAATTTAATTTATCTCATTTAGATTTTAATTTTACATTAAATTTTTCCTCTTTTTCTTTTAAAATAAAATTTAAAATTCGTTTATATCATCTATTGGACATTTTCTTACTACAGTTAGTATACGTGTACTATTTTCAAAGGAAAGTCTAATGATTCCTGTAATATGATTGGTATGATCAATATTCATACTTTAACCTTTGTTATAGTTGACATTCTATTCATAAACAAATTAGCTATTTAGAAATATTGTATATAGAAATTGTGTAATAATAGGTTTATATTTCAAATTATCGCTCTATGGTATTATTTAGGCACACCATATTCTTTTATCATTCTGTCAAATTTGTATTTGTGTTTTTTTAGCATGCGTTGGGAATATATTTATTGTCAAACTGTTACTGAAACATACCAAAATTGATTCTAATAGATTCAAAGCATTCTGAATTGTTATTTTAAAAATCCATAAAAGCATTTTTCTGCGTTAATTGTATCCGAAGCAAATTAATTATATAGTGACTAATTTGCGAAATTCTTTTATGTATTTCCTCAATATATTCTGTTAAAAATTAAAGTAAATCTTCCCTTAATGTATTGTACATCTCTATACACAGATGTAACGTATGTACTAAGAATTCAAAACCTTTTACGTTGTGAATTAATGTATATAACTGTATTACATACGATTTTAGTCTCACACCACATTTTCTGCACTTTTGAATGTTGTTGCGTATTGTCTGATTACTTTTACATAAATTGTTTGTTCAAAACTCCTACCACCTATATTTGTTTCAACTTACTTTCTTTAACACCATTTTTCTTATGATTCTTCTTTTCAATATTTTACTTTCTCCTTGCTGGTCAATGATAGTTTCTGCTTCATATTCTTGTTTTGTGGATTCTTAAGTCTATTGAACTGATTTATATAATAAACGAAAACGACAGTCATTTGTTTATTACTTAACTTCAAACAAATTACCTCCATCATTTATTTATTATTATAAAATGTCCTTTCTGAACCTTTCGATTATATCTTGTTTTTTCCGCTTAATGTAGGCTTTTAATCTAATGGCCAGTCACAGACGACATGCTGTATAAGCTATCGCATTTTTTTACTTACCACCTCGGCGGGTTTCTAGTGCATCGACCTATGCATCGACCTAATAAGTTAGAATTTTTCTTAAAAAGTACTTTACCTACTTCAAACCGAATCCGATCAACGTCAGATTTGCCCTTAATACAACATTTTAATGTATAGATTCATCCGCACGGTGTAAGGAGGGAAGAAGAGAGAAGCCAAATGTGCCATTAGACAGCAGCGGCAGTGGCAGACAACGTGGACGTCCCCTTAATGGCGTTTCACCTTTTTTAAAAGCCGACATCGAATCGAATTGATTTTAATTTATATGGCTGCAATGCACGTTCCCGAATTTCAAGTTAAGAAACCTTTTATAGTTAAGAGATTTCCTATTGCGACACTCGACACTTTACCGCTCACTGTTTGACAATAATAATTTATATTATTGCTGTTCTTAACGGTGCGAGATGTGAGAGTACTAAAGTTGTAATGATTTCCTTTGACATAAATATTTCAACGAGTAATAAGACGAAATCGTGACTATAAAATAATCGTTTGACACAAAGGACTGCATAAAAATATCAGGAGCTCAAATATAGAAAGCCGTATTTTTGTATAAAATAAAAAATCAAAGAAATTCGAAAACTAGAATTAATCCAATTAATCAACTGGCCTATTTGGTGCGGCAGCCGTTTAGAAAACGGCAGATAGAGGTTCGAATCCTTCTCCAGCACAGAAATTTTGAATTAATTTTTGTGAATTTAATTAACGATGGAATAGCAGAAAAATAATAATATTCAAAAATCTCTTTTATACTCTCCTGAAGAATCTAACGTTGATGGTCAAACAGTATTGAAAGGCAGAAAATGATAATTTTCATATTTCACATTTATTTTTTTCCGTGAAATTAGAAAGAGTATTTAAACGGACGGTAGCAATTCAATATAATTTAAACAATGATGGCAATATTAAAGGAATACAATTTTAGAAGTAGTGCAATAGCACATTTTTAACACATAAAGACTGCTTGTTTGTGGCAGACACGAGTTTGTTTTTCCTGATGAATTATTAAATGAGCAAGCATATCGTATATTGATTCCAGATGATTTTCTTTCTCGGTCCTCGTTTCTATGTTCGTTTATGTTTCTAATAATCCAGGGACTGCGTCTTATAAATGAGAGATTATCCTTTTTCCACCATTATATTTATGCAATTATCGTATATTTTGTTGCAATATCAAGAGAGTGTGTAAATAGCAAGATATACCATTTCTTTCTCCTGATATTCACTCCATAAAAGGTAATATTTTGATATGCGCCATCGACGTCCCTATATTCTCATTATAGTTTTTGATCATAGAAGGTTGTGCAATATGAATACTTGATGAATTCTTGAATTTTTTTTACACCTGATATTAGAAGTTTAATGTACTAGACCGGATATATGATAATGCTAATATATTGACAAAATAAATTAATTTTGTAAATATTTAGATAAAGATTTTAGAAAATAAATATTGGCTTTTATTGATTATTTTTGAACATAACGTACATATTCTTGGACATATATAATTTTGACCAGAATTATCTTACAAAACATACGAGACATGGCAATTAAAAAGGAGACTGCGCTCCTTCCATCGCAGTGCCGCATCGGGTGAGGCTGTAATTAAAATGCCATTGACCTTGATACTTCCCAAGCAACAACGCGTAGTTTCGTCTCTATGTCTGCTTCAGTTTACTTTCAAGCTTTAATTGTAGAGGACACGGTTACTTAGTAGTGCCGTGATAATGGTTGACATAAAAATCGAGCAGCGAATTAACTTGAAATTCCTTGTCAAATTAAAGAATCGCCAACGGAATGTTTACAAGTGTTAAAGGAGGTATTTGGTGACAATGATATGTCACGTGCGCGAGTTTTTGAATGGCACAAATGGTTTCCTGGAGGTCGGCAAGAGATCGAAGATTGGTGAACGTTCAGAAAATATATGAAATTGTGCGCAAAGACCGACGTCTGAACATTCAGATTTCCGATATGGTAAACATTAATGAAGAAACAATAAGACACATTTTGCATGATGAATTAAGCATGACAAAAGTTTGTGTAAAAATGGTACCGACAAACCTTATCTGTGAAGCAGTTTTTAGCGGACAGGAGCATTGCTGTGCTTGATCATCGTACATATTCTCCAGATCTCACATCATCTGACGTCTACCTGCTCCTAAAAGTGAAAAGTGTGTTAAAGGGAACACATTTTCAGTACGCCGAACATATGAAAGCAAAAATGGCAAAGTTGTTGAAGAGGCTGACAACTGACAACTACAGTATCGTTTTAAATAATAGAAGACACGTAAACAGCGGTGTTTAGATATGGGAGGAGAGTATATTGAAAGGGATAATGACAATAATAATGACCTTTATTTCCAACAGGCTTATAGCCCAATAACAAGAAAATACAAAATAGCTAACTGAGTTTAGACATATGTGTGTAATAAAAAAAATTAAAGCTAATTCAAACTAAAGTTAATCAGAAAAGCAAACAGAAACAAAAATTACTAAAAATACATATATGGTGTACATGCTAAGCAAACAAGTCAGTAAATTCATTGGCACTTTTACTCAAAATATAGACCGGTGTTCTCCTGAGAATATTAGCCCGCGCCCTTGGCGTCACAAATGACACATTGCACCTAGAGTTCAAACGGGGCACTAAAAAACGCAAACGATGCAGTAACGAAGAACAGTCAACACTGTTACCAAGGACGCCATGCAACATCCAACCACAGAGATCAGCCCTCCTGTCATGCAAAAAGGGCATATTATGCTCAAGAAGTAACTCTCCCTGCGACACACCTCTTTGTGGGTAAGCACCACTAATCTTGAAGGTGAGGAATTTTAAAAACCTTCGATGAATGCGCTCCAACTTCAAGCACTCACGAGCATATATCGGAGACCATACCAGTGATGACTTTAATACAGCAGAGTCACAGAAATATTTGGAAGTGCGGAATACAAACACCAGCGATTTGCAGGCTTCTGAGCACACACTAGTGATCTGTGGCCGAAAGGTAAGGCAAGAGTCGAAAATTACTCCAATAATAAAATAAAACAAAAGTTAAATATAAGTTTATTTGCAATAAATAACATTTCTCGCACCAGTCTCGATATTTAATTTGCAAGAAAGTGAAATTAATTGATCTTTTATCAGTATACAATATATGGTAAATTATTTATATTTGTCATTCTTCACTTATCAGGTAGATCCTTAGCAAGTTCAGCGCATTATATCTTTGCCAAATAATCATTCAACTCGTTTTAGGCATATTTTATTAAAAATCGAAAGAAAGTTAGAAAATTCGTTTATTACTTTTGATATACATTTTTTATTTACATACGCGACACACAAATAAAAATATATACCTGAATTTTAATAATTCCAGCTGAAAAATGAATGCAAAATCAATTTTTTGCTTCAGAAGGATAAAAACTCTTTCATATTTATTCTCATAAAATCCGATTTCACTTCCGAAATAACCGGAAATTTTCTCGAATATGTAATGCGAGGTTTTTCGAAATTGTGCGTAGAGAATGTACGGTCGAAAACGTCTACTTTTTGCGGCAGTATATTTTTAATATTTCGTGTTCCTTTTTTTCGATGTAACCAAATACATTGAATGGATGTTATATTCACTGCCAAATATAACGGGTGTTTTTTTTAGAGGTATAGAACTTTGAAATGGAATAAAACAAATATGATTTTTTTAAATTGACATGAAATTTACTTTATTCGAAAGATAATCTTCTGGCATTATAATTTAAATACGACTTCTGGCATATGACCGCCAGGGCTGGCTCGGACGTAGTCTAATCTGGAGGGCCAATTTTCGATGACTTTTTCCAACATTTGTGGCCGTATATCGGCAATAACGCGGCGAAGGTTGTCCTCCAAGTGGTCAATCGTTTCGGTCTTATCGGCGTAGACTAGCGACTTCACATATCCCCACAGAAAATAGTCAAGCGGCGTTAAATCGCACGATCTTGGAGGCCAATTCACGGGTCCGAAACGTGAAACTATGCGGTTACCAAACGTTTCCTTCAATAAATCAATTGTGGCACGAGCTGTGTGACATGTTGCGCCGTCTTGTTGAAACCACAACTCCTGCACATCATGATTGTTCAATTGAAGAACGAAAAAGTCAGTAATCATGGCTCTATAGCGGTCACCATTGACTGTAACGTTCTGGCCAGCTTCGTTTTTAAAGAAGTACGGACCAATTATTCCACCAGCCAATAAAGCACACCAAACAGTCAGTTTTTCTGGATATAACGGTGTCTCAACATACACTTGAGGATTATCATCACTCCAAATACGGCAGTTTTGTTTATTGACGTACCCATTCAACCAAAAGTGAGCTTCATCGCTAAACAAAATTCGATTATGAAAATCGGGATCAACGGCAATCTTGTTTTGGGCCCATTCACCGAATCTACGCCTTGCTAGGTGATCGTGTGGCTTCAATTCTTGCACGAATTGGATTTTGTAAGCACGCAAACCTAGATCTTTCTGCAAAATCTTCCATAAAGTGGATGGACACATATCCAATTCCTGTGCACGATGGCGGATAGACTGATTCGGGTCTTCCTCTACGCTACGCTCTACAGCAGCAATGACTTCTTCTGTACGCACTGTACGACGTCTCTCTGGATGCGTGTTATCATTTAGAGTATACGTGGTGCGAAAACGTTCCATAATTAATCGAATTAATTGCTCTGATGGACGATTATGTTGACCGTAATATTGACGTAGTGCGCGATACGTATTTCGAACAGAACCATGATTTTCAAAATAAATTTGCACAATTTGCAAGCGTTGTTCAGGCGTCAGTCTATTCATGTTGAAATGACAAACCAAACTAAATATAAATCACTTAACAGCTGACAAAATGGCCGCCAGTTAAAAAAGTTGCCAACTTAAAGTTCTATACCTCTAAAAAAAACACCGGTTAGTAACGAAATATATTTGCGATGGTATTTAAAATTGTTTCATTTCAATAAATTAAATTACATAAACTCTATCCGAAGAAGGAGTAACACGCTTTGAATTGGCTGTGTTCAACGTACAACGTATGTACTGTTGTTTACTCAGCTGTGATATCAAGTTGATATTTCATGTCAATGAGGCATCATATTTAAGTGTGTTGACTTGTACTATAACGTTTGTGTTTTAATTGTAAATTCATTAGGATGCTTTTTCGAAGGGTTTGATATATTTTACACACTTTATTCGAATAGTAGACTGATGCCCTTTAAGATTTTGGCAAAGACACACAAGCTTCTTTCCTCTCAATAGGACTCAAGTTCTAATCCGTATATCTTATTCAGTCCATGTTTAATCTAACCTATGCAGTTATCCTAGTATCCAGCCTGTTATAGGTGTATAAAAAGTTATGTATACTCCAATTGTAAACGGTGAATGAATTAAACCTCAAATATTAATCGTCTTTAATTCACAATTAAAACCTTGATTCTGTCTCATAATATGATTTTAAAAGATCGGTGAATTAGGTTCAAGCGGTTAATAGAAGCATTGCATATTTCCAAAACATGTCTTTCATAACGTTTGAATAAATTTCAGCACTTTAAAAATAAACGTACCATCCAGAGTCATCATCCAATGGATTTAAAAAGAGAATAATTAGAACCAATACTAATATCGACATCTAAGGCAAAAGGATAATAATAATTTCTAATTTTTCCATTTCAGATAAAAATATCCTTGAAACACTACATTAGGAAAGATATACATATATATTTCATTCAGAATTGATAATACAGTAAAAGAAAGTAGACAATAAACAATGCCTTACACTTGATCATTGAAGGTTGATATATAACCCCTTGCCACATTAATTTTCGTATTCTGTATACGTATTTTTTTTGTTTTCGTACGGGTATTGTTACCGTA